>JBAIZL010000001.1:292627318-292737318 GCA_036971475.1 Prosapia bicincta
GACAGTGGGGGGCAGGTAGAAGCAACTGATCAAACATGATGGACCTTGACAAAGTGGCCCAGTCGTTCAGGGAAGAAAGGGTTTTAATGACAGTGGGGGGCAGGTAGAAGCAAGTGATCAAACATGATGGACCTTGACAAAGTGGCCCAGTCGTTCAGGGAAGAAAGGGTTTTAATGACAGTGGGGGGCAGGTAGAAGCAAGAGATCAAACATGATGGACCTTGACAAAGTGGCCCAGTCGTTCAGGTAAGAAAGGGTTTTACTGACAGTGGGGGCAGGTAGAAGCAAAAGATCAAACATGATGGACCTTGACAAAGTGGCCCAGTCGTTCAGGTAAGAAAGGGTTTTACTGACAGTGTTGGCAGGTAGAAGCAAAAGATCAAACATGATGGACCTTGACAAAGTGGCCCAGTCGTTCAGGTAAGAAAGGGTTTTACTGACAGTGGGGGCAGGTAGAAGCAAGTGATCAAACATGATGGACCTTGACAAAGTGGCCCAGTCGTTCAGGTAAGAAAGGGTTTTACTGACAGTGGGGGGCAGGTAGAAGCAAGTGATCAAACATGATGGACCTTGACAAAGTGGCCCAGTCGTTCAGGGAAGAAAGGGTTTTACTGACAGTGGGGGCAGGTAGAAGCAAGTGATCAAACATGATGGACCTTGACAAAGTGGCCCAGTCGTTCAGGGAAGAAAGGGTTTTACTGACAGTGGGAGTCAGGTAGAAGCAAAAGATCAAACATGATGGACCTTGACAAAGTGGCCCAGTCGTTCAGGTAAGAAAGGGTTTTACTGACAGTGTTGGCAGGTAGAAGCAAAAGATCAAACATGATGGACCTTGACAAAGTGGCCCAGTCGTTCAGGTAAGAAAGGGTTTTACTGACAGTGTTGGCAGGTAGAAGCAAAAGATCAAACATGATGGACCTTGACAAAGTGGCCCAGTCGTTCAGGTAAGAAAGGGTTTTACTGACAGTGTTGGCAGGTAGAAGCAAAAGATCAAACATGATGGACCTTGACAAAGTGGCCCAGTCGTTCAGGTAAGAAAGGGTTTTACTGACAGTGGGGGCAGGTAGAAGCAAAAGATCAAACATGATGGACCTTGACAAAGTGGCCCATTCGTTCAGAGAAAATGGGAGTTTAGTGACAGTGGGGGGCAGGTAGAAGCAAAAGATCAAACATGATGGACCTTGACAAAGTGGCCCAGTCGTTCAGGGAAGAAAGGGTTTTAATGACAGTGGGGGGCAGGTAGAAGCAACTGATCAAACATGATGGACCTTGACAAAGTGGCCCAGTCGTTCAGGTAAGAAAGGGTTTTACTGACAGTGTTGGCAGGTAGAAGCAAAAGATCAAACATGATGGACCTTGACAAAGTGGCCCAGTCGTTCAGGTAAGAAAGGGTTTTACTGACAGTGGAGGCAGGTAGAAGCAAGTGATCAAACATGATGGACCTTGACAAAGTGGCCCAGTCGTTCAGGTAAGAAAGGGTTTTACTGACAGTGGGGGCAGGTAGAAGCAAAAGATCAAACATGATGGACCTTGACAAAGTGGCCCAGTCGTTCAGGGAAGAAAGGGTTTTAATGACAGTGGGGGGCAGGTAGAAGCAACTGATCAAACATGATGGACCTTGACAAAGTGGCCCAGTCGTTCAGGGAAGAAAGGGTTTTAATGACAGTGGGGGGCAGGTAGAAGCAAGTGATCAAACATGATGGACCTTGACAAAGTGGCCCAGTCGTTCAGGGAAGAAAGGGTTTTAATGACAGTGGGGGGCAGGTAGAAGCAAGAGATCAAACATGATGGACCTTGACAAAGTGGCCCAGTCGTTCAGGTAAGAAAGGGTTTTACTGACAGTGGGGGCAGGTAGAAGCAAAAGATCAAACATGATGGACCTTGACAAAGTGGCCCAGTCGTTCAGGTAAGAAAGGGTTTTACTGACAGTGTTGGCAGGTAGAAGCAAAAGATCAAACATGATGGACCTTGACAAAGTGGCCCAGTCGTTCAGGTAAGAAAGGGTTTTACTGACAGTGGTGGCAGGTAGAAGCAAGTGATCAAACATGATGGACCTTGACAAAGTGGCCCAGTCGTTCAGGTAAGAAAGGGTTTTACTGACAGTGGGGGGCAGGTAGAAGCAAGTGATCAAACATGATGGACCTTGACAAAGTGGCCCAGTCGTTCAGGGAAGAAAGGGTTTTACTGACAGTGGGGGCAGGTAGAAGCAAGTGATCAAACATGATGGACCTTGACAAAGTGGCCCAGTCGTTCAGGGAAGAAAGGGTTTTACTGACAGTGGGAGTCAGGTAGAAGCAAAAGATCAAACATGATGGACCTTGACAAAGTGGCCCAGTCGTTCAGGTAAGAAAGGGTTTTACTGACAGTGTTGGCAGGTAGAAGCAAAAGATCAAACATGATGGACCTTGACAAAGTGGCCCAGTCGTTCAGGTAAGAAAGGGTTTTACTGACAGTGTTGGCAGGTAGAAGCAAAAGATCAAACATGATGGACCTTGACAAAGTGGCCCAGTCGTTCAGGTAAGAAAGGGTTTTACTGACAGTGTTGGCAGGTAGAAGCAAAAGATCAAACATGATGGACCTTGACAAAGTGGCCCAGTCGTTCAAGTAAGAAAGGGTTTTACTGACAGTGGGGGCAGGTAGAAGCAAGTGATCAAACATGATGGACCTTGACAAAGTGGCCCAGTCGTTCAGGGAAGAAAGGGTTTTACTGACAGTGGGAGTCAGGTAGAAGCAAAAGATCAAACATGATGGACCTTGACAAAGTGGCCCAGTCGTTCAGGTAAGAAAGGGTTTTACTGACAGTGTTGGCAGGTAGAAGCAAAAGATCAAACATGATGGACCTTGACAAAGTGGCCCAGTCGTTCAGGTAAGAAAGGGTTTTACTGACAGTGGAGGCAGGTAGAAGCAAGTGATCAAACATGATGGACCTTGACAAAGTGGCCCAGTCGTTCAGGTAAGAAAGGGTTTTACTGACAGTGGGGGCAGGTAGAAGCAAAAGATCAAACATGATGGACCTTGACAAAGTGGCCCAGTCGTTCTGGGAAGAAAGTGTTTTACTGACAGTGGGGGGCAGGTAGAAGCAAAAGATCAAACATGATGGACCTTGACAAAGTGGCCCAGTCGTTCAGGGAAGATAGGGTTTTACTGACAGTGGAGGCAGGTAGAAGCAAAAGATCAAACATGATGGACCTTGACAAAGTGGCCCAGTCGTTCAGGTAAGAAAGGGTTTTACTGACAGTGGGGGCAGGTAGAAGCAAAAGATCAAACATGATGGACCTTGACAAAGTGGCCCAGTCGTTCAGGGAAGAAAGGGTTTTACTGACTGTGGGGGGCAGGTAGAAGCAAGTGATCAAACATGGTGGACCTTGACAAAGTGAGCCAGTCGTTCAGAGAAGAAGGAAGTTTAGCGAAAGTGGGTGCAGGTAGAATCAAGTGATCAAACATGATGGACCTTGACAAAGTGGTCAGTCGTTCAGAGAAGAAAGGCGTTTTGTGACAGAGGAGGCAGATAAAAGCAAGATATCGAACATGATGGGCCTTAAAGCGTTTTGTGACAGAGGAGGCAGATGAAAGCAAGAGATCAAACATGATGGGCCTTGACAAAGCGGCCCAGTATTTCAGAGAAGGAGGTGGTTTAGTGACAGTGGATGCAGGTAGAAACAAGAAATAGAACATGATGGACCTTGACCTAGTGGCCAGTCAAACATAGAAGAATGACAACGAGGGGGTTAGTTACAGTGGAGCCAGGTACAGAACATCAGGCAATAAAGTGCTCCGGTTATACATATAAACGTGGGGTGTAGTAGAAACATCTAGGATATACAGCGACTGTCCCGTGACAGTGGACACGGTTAGGAATACGGGATCAGGCCTTTAGAGGCTCGACAAAGTTTCTCAGACAAGTAGGGAGAAAAGGGTTTTAGTGATCTTGAGTTTTCCTGGTTTAGAAGGGTGTTGTAATCCCGAAGGGCTCGCTTGCTCCTATGCAGTAGTTATGTTATATACGTGTGCAATCACGCAGTTATGATGCCCAACATATTAAGAGATGATTTTGTTACAGTAGCGATGTTTACACAAAATATTCTAAACAGGGATTTAGAATTCTTCCAGCACTTTTCTACAAAATACAATTTTACCAAGTACTGTCACTGTGAATTAATTGTATTACAGTATCCTACACGAAAATACTAAAAAAATTTAAAAAACACTTTGGTATTATTATCGGAAGTTATTATGGAAATACAGTATATTGCTTCTATTCCAATAAATACTTTCCAATCAAATTAAATATTTAAATGTTTGTAAAAATTTAAAAAAATTACAATATTAAATGTTTTCTCTTTTTAAAAGCAGAGCTCTTAGAGTAGCCCTTATCTATATAATACCCTTACACACTTTGTCACCATTAATAACAGTCTTCATAACGGTAATTTAAAAAATTATTTTAAACTGTAATGTTGTTTTTTTGGAACAGTAACTTAGACAAAGTTAGTTTTTGTTCTTTTTTTGATGGGATTCTTTTTGAATATTAAACATTAATAAAAATGTTTAATATAAAACTGTGAGCTTCAGAGTAATTATAAAGCCAGATTTGTCTAGAAACTTGTGCAATTATTTTCAAAATGAACTCTTCTCGATAATAAACAATTCTGTACTTGTCTTTCTGGAGCAATCAAAGAACAAAGTCCCAGAGAAGAAGGCGTTCGGCTCACAATGGAAACTTACAAACTCGACAGTATTGTTTACGCTGAAGGAAGATTCCTATAAAGAGTTAATTACTCATTGTTAAACTTGCCGCGCACATTAGCACCGCTTGTCTTCTGATAAAGTTTGTAATATCTTTAAAATTAAGTTAACACGTAGGCGTTACGTGAGCAAGACTTTACATGGAAATTAAGCGAAACTTAGTATTATGTTAAGTTACATAAGTTTATTGTTAGATAATACTTATTGTTTACATAATTGAAGATTAATCTTCTCTTCATTTATAATAAACATTTCCAGTAAATTATTCATAAATATGGTCACGAAAATTTGACAATTTGAGGTTAACCTCACGAAAATTATGGTCACATAAAATTTATTGTTATTTATAAATTGTAATAGAGACCTTCATAACATTATTCTTCTTATAAGGGGAAACCCCTGATTCTGAAGGTCTCATTATTCGAATATTCTATATTATAAGTAGTAGTATCTTGTATGTGTGTGTGTGTGTTTGTATTCTCTCATCCACAAGAACAATAATTTCGACTTTAACTGATGTTGCACACCGAATATTGAAGCCACTGCAAGAACCAAATAGCCCCAGATTTAACATGAGTAAAATTGTAAAAAGAAATTAGAATTTAATCACAAATTATTTTAAAACCCTGTGATCAGGGAATCACACGAAAATTGTGTTCTTGTGAAACCTACAGTTGAAGACATCATCGATAAAACAGGTGAACACATAACAAAAACCAGGTAAAATAGTTTTTAACCCTTAATACAACAGTATATACAGTAATAAGCAAAAGGATTAAGATGAGAAATAGAAGGAATGCCTCCATAGTCCCCTGCCAAGCGCATTATATTTCCTCATAATGATAGGCATCTCGTGTTTTTACTCTCGCTGCGTTGTTTATGTGGCAAAGGTCATGTGAGCTATTGTTTCCCCATTCCAATATACTTCCGGTATAAATGTCGCTCTGACACGGCGACAATTTCTTGCATTTTTCAAAACGTTTAAGGAATTCAAAATATATTTTTAGCTATTGTATATTCTTTTAGCTTAGACCTGTAATAGATATTACCATCTCCGTACTGTAAACAAACACAAATCTATTGTAGGATCACAGATCAAGAACATCGCTCGCAATCTTTAATAACCTTTAGTACTTGCAGAGGCTATACGTTGCAGACATAATTCCACTAAGTACACGACCAAATACGAATCTCAAACTTTAGAAAAAAAAGGGACAAGAACTATTTAAAGCAAGCAATTTATTTCAATAAAAAAACTTACAACACAAAATCTCCAAAACTCAACTCCAAGCGCCTGCTTTATTAGAACTGAATTCCCATAACTAAAATAAACGCTATATTAGACCAACAAGATGTACTTTTCAGAAAATATATAAGAGCAAATACACTCAGTAAAAGAATGAATACATTCAACTTTTTTTGATCACATAGACCTAACATAAAAAAGGTTAGTGCTTAAGAAAAATTAACCACAACGTAAATTATAATGATATCCACAAACGTGACTCTTCCTTCGCATATTTGAGCCTCATCTACACACAACACTCGTTTTTATTATGACCAAATACGAAATTTCGACGGAATCATTTAAAACCTGCCTTCAAAACGCGCCGACATAGCTCAACAACGCGACCTGGTGACCACATTTAACACTGATGATGATTGCCTAGTACCATATACTATAGAATCATCCTGTATCATTTCTTCTTTATATATAAAAATATTATGGTGCTTTGTGTACGCTTCAAAAACAAAAAAACGTTCTGCATCGAATAAGTTCACATTTAACAACATACAACCCGCTTAAAGATTTTCACGTCAGTAATATATTCGCGACGAAGAAACATTTTTTTGACGGTCATCTGGCGCAAGCGAGGGTTAGCTAACGACAACCACCGTCCCATCGAAACATTTCCTGTTCCCAATTACATTGTTTATTAGAGAAAAAAAACTTATCCATATGAATCCCATTCAGATTATTATACAATCTTATTTAATATTCAGCTTAATCGAGGTACTTTTATGGGATCATGTCGTGATCGAGCTGCGCCGTTCACGAAATCGTAAGTAGAGGTTATTTGGGAATGCCAGCACCACTCGAGGAGGTACTGCTTCATATGATGTGGATTTGCGCCGTGAACAGAGTTACAACACCAGTGGTCTCCAGTCATATGTCCAATGCATTTCCAAATTAACGCATGAAAATAAGTACATTTATGATCGCACAATGGAAATGGTAATGACGGAGTTTGGGGAACCTCTTCTTGCATGCCACGAAGGAGGACACGAAAAACATTTCTTATCAGATTGATTCTAGCAAAGATTCAAGCACAAAATCACGTAATCGTAGCCTTGTATTATCTTAGCCTCTGAAGTATTGCAAAATTAAACTTTTAGAAAACGTATGCCTCACTTTGTTCCACATTTCTCATCCATGCAACCACAATGTGCCACAGAATAGTTTGGCAAGGTACAACTATACACTGATTATAACTGTTTAATACAATAAAACATCTTGTCTCATTTCGCCTCTTTCACTTTTATTTTGCTTAAACTTGTAACATTACAGAATTTTCATCTTGGACGCCTTGCAATAAAAATCAAAATTCCAATTTGTTTATTATAACTTTGCAATTAATTTTTAACTAAACAAAAATATATTAATAATATTAAAATTAATATGAAATTATTAATATACTTATCTTCATTTCTCTTAGGAACATTTCTATATGTTTGAGTACAGTTTTCTGCCATCCCTAACGTTTCAATTTTCTCCTCTGACGCGTTTCGGAGTAACTCTATTTTCAAAATCGTACTCTTATTTTAAAGTACGATTTAAATTTTGTAAATAGAGTTACTCCGACACGCGGCAACAAAGGAGAAAATTGAAACGTTAGGAATGGCAGAAAACTGTACTCAAAAACACGTATTATATGACTTATATAAGAAACTGTCTTCTATACAAAATGCAAGCCAGAAAAATCTTTTCCGTGTAAAAACTGAAAAGCTTTCATGCTGTCATAAAAACCAGACTTTCAGTTCCAGATGGTTACATTTCTTACTTTTCAGATCGCTGAAAGCTTATTTGCAAATCGTATTTATTAATATCAATCAAATATATTAGTAAAATGTTTCTGAATAGACCAGACTCTCTTGATGTGTAAATACCTCCCTGTAACCGACAGCTTAATAAGTCTACGAACATCGATAAATCCCGACGTAAAACCCAAGATATTCTCCAAGTCTCTGACATTTTCTCTGTACGGAAACTTGATCTTAATCTTCGACATTTTAATTAAAGTTTATACCAAATTAATGTTCATTTTGATTACGTAATAAATAGCATATGTTTAGAACGGCTCAAACATTAAACTCGTAACGTTTGCGCTATACTTAAGGTCTAATCAATAGTTGTAATTATTACTAGCGGTTGTAAGGGCAAATTCCTCTATTCAAATTGAAACAAATTTTAAACTTTTGTAAAATAATTATATATATATATATATATATATATATATATATATATATATATATATATATATATATATATATACATAAATGAATGTTTGTATGTGTGTATAAGCCTCATGCATTACTAAACCACTGATCCTATCGCCGTGGAACTTTGGGAAATTGTTGAGTACATTCCTGGGAAGGTTTCACTAGGAAGGTGTAGGCAAATTATGTCGCTAGAAACCTTCCCAGGAATGTACTCAACAATTTCCCAAAGTTCCACGGCGATAGGATCAGTGGTTTAGTAATGCATGAGGTTCATACACACATACAAACATTCATTTATGTATATATATATATATATATATATATACTGTATATGTATTCTATCTTATCCTAAATTTCGTTGAATTCATTTCAAATTTTGGTTGCTAGGCAACAATCAACAATCTAAAATTATTTTCCAACACATTTCAAACAATACACAAAAATTATTGTATATCCGAATGCACTTCAATAAATAACATTCAATCAAGAACTTTTATTGTCACACTTTTCTCGAACGACTACTATAAGTTCAGGTAATATTATGTTAATAAAATACAAAATTAAGTTTAGCTGTTAACAAATCATTCATTGACTTTTAGGCGGTACAAAGATCCCCGGGTCAGCTAGTTTAATATAAAATTTACTTATTACTAATTCTCTCTAATTCTAATTCTATAAATATCCAATAAATAATTATAAACAAATAAAAACTGTTGATACTGTAAAACTACTTAGACGAATTTCTAGATGTTTTAAATTAATAAAACACTTTTTTTAATCTAACAGAATTAAGAAATAATAATTTAAAATTTTTAACCGTTGTGTTGAGGAAAGGATCTACGTATAACAAAAAGTAACTTTTCAATTTTTTAGGTTAATGACAGATCTCAGACTAATTGATGTTTTTACAAATACTCTACATTTCGACTTTCTTTCCAGGATTTTCGGATAGAAAATCGAAACGTAGAGTATTTGTAAAAACCTGAATTGATCTGTGATCTGTCATTAACCTAAAAATAGAATAAGGTTTGGAAAAAGTAACTTTCAATCCATACTGACATTTCTGTGTTATTTTAAAAGTAAAGATTATTATATATTATTAAATAAATATCCAATATTGTTGACAGCAGCCGTGAACTGAAGTTTAATATTTTGAAAACATATTATTTATTCAAAGCAGTATGTGCACAAGAGCTAGTTTAATAGCCTATAAATGAATCCCCTGTATTTTAAACTAAATAACTATAGTTACTATTCGTGGTTGGACACAGTTATAAAACTTTCCATAATATTATCAAGCAAAAGGTTATCTTAAAGTGTTGAAAAGGAAGATGAAACGGAGAAAAAACTGAACAAGGCTATTAATTAAGGGTAAACAGAAATAAATAATTAAGAACGTGTGTTAGGTTTATTTACGACGATTTAAAATTTTTTTAGCATAATCACTTTTGATAACAAAAAATTCAATGAGAGTGCTAAATAGTAACAGTTTTTAAATTCCTTCTATTAGGTCTTACCTATTGATATATATCTTGTAAAAGTTTTCAATCGTTAATAAAACACGTTTTTATTAATCCATTCAAGTTCAAATACATTTTTTAAAACCTATAGTGAACATTTTTCAAATATTTATTCAATAATTAAATTATAAAACTTTGGGGGCTTAGGTCGAATTCAAACTGAGTATCTTCATGTTCGAAGTCTAGCCAACTTTCCCAAAGCTAGAAATGGACTTCTAAAAGAATTATAAGAAAAAACTACATTGTACAACCTTAAATTGTTGTCATGGTTACCATACAATATAAATAATGCTCTAGGATTAAAAATGAATGAAAAGAATAAAATAAAGAAACTGGATTAACGTTATCGAACCTTGCTTCACAAATGGACAGTGCGAAAGGAAAAACGAAAAAACACTACAACACAATGCAAGCGACAAAAAAGAAAGCATATAAATAGTAACAAATAAATATAATAGTCCAACACCATACATAGAATGGAAAATTGCAAGGAAATTCGGTTTCTTTTTCGCCATTTAATATTGTTATTCTGACATATGCATATACATATTTATATTAATTGTATTTATACAATTTTAAAAGAAACTAAAATAAAATGTTTCTTTGCTGATTTAAAGAGAAACTGACTTAATTTTTTTTTTAATATAACTTGTTTACGTTTAGTATTGGAAGAGTTCATTTTAAGGAACATAACAAACGTTTCAAGCCAGTGATATATATATATATATATATATATATATATATATATATATATATATATATATATATATTTATATATATATATATATATATATATATATATATTTATATATATATTTATTTATATATTTATTTTACAAAATATTTTTCAACACTTGTTAAGTCAATATTATAAGCTTATTTGTGTGTCTACACTATTTACAGTTCTTTTGCGAATGCCACTTGTAATGTCCACAGCACGAAATAAGGCGTGTGGCTTGTTTGGTGCTTCTGGAACTGGGCTCGCGACATATGGTCGAGAGTCGCTTAACCCTGAGTACTAATCGGCAACCCTGAGCGAACAGTGTTCCTTGGTTGTTGGGCTGACAGTCTATAGCCTGTCAGTGACTCGTCTCTCGCCCATGTGGCAACGCTGCAGTTTTTGCTACCTGTCTGATTTCGTGTAGTGTACTATAAGAGTTATAACCAACCGTATCAGCAAACGTGTACGCTTCCCGCAAGCGCGGGCTGTGGGTGTCTTTAAGTGCCAGTGGAAGTGTCTGTCTTCAAAGCAATTCCGTTATAAGTGACGTCCGGTTTAATGGGGTCCGTTATAACGAGGTTTTACTGTACGAGGTTGGCACGGTTGAATACAAAACACGCGTTATCCGAAACGGATTAATTAATAAACAGCATAATATAAATTTCGTAACGTCATCTCAGCTGATGTGGTAACTGGCCAGCTACGGGTAGCATAAAATAATACTTTTGTAATTTTAATTTAAAAATGAAAGAAAATTCAAATAATTTATCTCCTCTTTTTATTCAATGCTTTATCGATTAAATAGATTGTATCATCTATGTTTTAAGTTACTCTATGGAATTCTGTATAAGTAATTTACACAATATATATTTTAACCGGAATTACTTGATAGTTAACAAGAAACATGATGTTTCAGAAATATATTCTAGCACTATTGTTCATGAAACCGTAAATTACAATATTCGACCCAAATTTAGCCATAATAAAGTTATATTGTTGTGGATAATATGACAATATTTTATAGGTTAATAGATTTCCAGCTTTATTTATGTACAATTTTATTTCAAAATGTACCTGCACGTGTGGCAGGAACAGAAATGGACAATTCTCTCTTTTTCTGGATATAGCACAGCGCTAATGGCGAGTCAGGACTGACATGGCTTCTTCTCTATTCCTGGAGGTACGCTTTCAGAGATGCAATGTATTACTTTTTATAAAAACCCTCGGTTTCTTATACAACACGTGTTTCTTACACTCAAACTGTTTGAGTAGCAGGAACGTTGTGTACTCTTATAAATAATAATGCAGATTCCTTACATTTGAAAGTAAATTAAAACTTAGTAGCAGCTACACATAAAATGTTGTTTGTTATGCATTAGTGTCTTGTATTAAAACAACTGACCGAAGCAGACATATGTTTAGCTATTTAACCCATTAGCTAGAGAAGACACATGAGTTAATTAATCTAGATAAAGTTTGATTAGAGTTCACTAGTATTATTATTGTAAGTAAACTTACGTTTGAACATGCCCGTTGTTAACAAAGAACTAACTGACAATATGTTCTAAAAACTCTCTATCTATCTGTCTCTGAGTCATCCGGGTGGAGGCTCTATTGGATCCCCTTCATCGAGTCCTAGCCACTCAAGTGGGTGCTACAAGTTAATCTATCTGGTATAAAGCAGGGTTCTTCATTATGATTTCCTATAAAGCCAAATAGTTTGCATGAAGTTCACCTCAGGGCCTCAAATACAAGTTTGGTTAAATAACTTACAAACAATATGATTTTATCATAAGTGTATTACATCACTGAAAAAATCAGCTGTTTTGCATAGTAAAAGTAGGAAACTCCAGGAATGCCTGAATTTCACTAAACACTTATAAATGTTTATAAACTTTCCTATAGTAGCACTTATATTTGTTGAGGGCGGCCGTTTCGGTAGATGTGTCTCATTGTCAACTCAGACCGTAACTCAATGGGTCACATCTCCCGAAACGGCTGGCATCAACAAATATAAGTACGTGTTACTATAGGCACGTTTATAAGCATTTAAAAATGTTTAGTGACAACTAGTAGCTCACGTGAAGATGGAATCAACAAATATGCCTATATGTGTTAATACTTTGAAGTCGATTGGTGAAATCTTCCACCGTTCTCTAATGTAGCATTTTTGTTAGCAAGAAACTGAAATTCTCAAAATGTTTGCAACTTTCTCACTCGTTAGCCTAGATCTGTACTTGTGTTGTGTGTACTTTAGCTTACTCAAGCTAGATTTACAGACATATGTAAATACTAAAACACAATATTTTCTGAGCGTATACAGTTAGGTTAGGAAATTTGTACGTTTACAACAGCTTTCTAAAACTCATAGTGAGATTTATCCTTCTTTCTTCTCGTCAAAAAAACCATCGCCACCGAACTGCTGTTTTAATTCCTAACCGTCTGAGGGCTCGTACTCAGAGCCACGTGCGACCCGCGAGCCGCGTAATGAAGATAGTTGGTTGAAAGCATCCTTCTCATTGCTCTAAATGATATTCAATCGTTTACTTTTGTTCAACATATGGAAACAGCACAAACTCAACTCTCTAGACCTACATACCTAGGAGATCCCCCATCTCAAGCATAATGTCAGAAATATTCATACACAATTTAGAACAAAAACATATCATGAACAATAGCAAACACGGCTACAAAATAATATATATTGGTACAGATATGTAGATGTCATCCTAATCCTATACAACAGCAGCATAAGACAGAAAAATACCTTTCAAAATTACATACACAAATTACACAATTACATAAACGTCACACTGGAAACCTTACAAAATCAACTTCCTAGACCTAACGATAACACAACAAAACCACAAACACATTCAAAATATACAGAGACTCACCACCACAGACAGAGTTATACACAACACGTCCAATCACCCTACACAACACAAACATTCTGCCTTCCTCTCCATGATACACAGATTAATCAACATACCCATGAGCAATGAAGTTAAAATAAACAAACTAAACACAATAAAATTCATAGCCCATAAAACGGAGACAAACGCACCTTGATAGGCATCATATTCGCAAAAAACAACGCACATATTACACAACAAAATACAATAACACACAAACACAAAAATATATAACACTTACATATCACGACAACACAACACAAAAAATAGCTTCACGTTCCGTAAATTTAAATACAAAGAGGCATTCACAACAGCCAAAACAATTAAAACACCTACACAGTTCAAAAACACACCAGGATAAACACTACAGAGCAGGAGTGTACAAGATTACATGCAACAACTGTCCCAGCTTTTACATAGGACAAATGTGGAGAACATTTACCACAAAATACAAAGAACACGTAAAACAGATAAGAAAGGCACAACCCACATCAAATTTTGCCATACATATACAAAACACACTACACTCATAGACTGACATAGACACCAATCTAAAAGTCCTACATTACATCAGTAAAAACAACAAACTTAACACAGTAAAAAACTATGAGATATATAAACAACGTATTTACTATCTACAACACATTCTAAATGACAGAACACCTACCCAATCAAACACTATATTTGAGCATATAATTAACAACTACTATATGTACAATAACACATCACATCGTGTGTGTGTGTGTGTGTGTGTGTGTGCGTGTGTGTGTGTGTGTGTGTGTGTGTGCGTGTGTGTGTATGTGTGTGTGTGTGTGTGTGTGTGTGTGTGTGTGTGTGTGTGTGTGTGTGTGTGTGTGTGTGTGTGTGTGTGTGTGTGTGTGTGTGAATGCGTGTGTGTGTGTGTGTGTGTGTGTGTGTGTGTGTGTGTGTGTGTGTGTGTGTGTGTGTGTGTGTGTGTGTGTGTGTGTGTGTGTGTGTGTGTGTGTGTGTGTGTGTGTGTGTGTGTGTGTGTATGTATGTCTGTATGTCTGTGTAACGCCACTCGATTATAATTATATAGACCTAAAGTTTTTCATTTTCTAAACAGAAGGAAGATATGTTTTTCAATCTCTATTTTTAAAAGGAACACAATAACACGTTCATTTTATTATGTTTACAGTCTGCAGATGGCTTTCAATAAATGAAAACCCTGGACTGCTTGATTAAATCCTTTCATACAGAAATTTAATCTTTGGAGGAGAGAGTCCGAAACATTTATTCTCTAGTCTGATACCATATGATCTCTTCCGATGAATCGCGATGTACAAAGAAACATAAACTTCTGGTTACATTTCTATTTTAATAATGATAAACGTTTTGAATCAATCAATGATAAATGTCTTCGAATCAATCCAGGATAAACGCCTTTGAATCAATCTAGGATAAACCTATTTTAATTAACCTAGGTTAAACGTCTTCGAATCCATCTGGGATAAACGCCTTGAATTAATCTAGGATAAAACGTTTTAGAATCTATCTTGGATAAACGTCTTTAAATAAATTTAGGATAAACTATTTGAATCAATCGAGGATAAACGTATTTGATTCAACTGATGATAAACGCCTTTGACTAAAACTAGGATAAACGCCTTTTAATCAATCTGGGATATACGCCTTTATATCAATCTAAGATAAACGTCCTTGAATCAATCTAGGATAAACATCTTTGAATCAATCGATTATAAACGTCTTTGATTCAATCAATGATGAACGTATTTGAATCAATCAATGATATACGTATTTGAATCTATCTAAGATAAACGTCTTTGAATCAACCAATGATGAACGTTTTTAAATCTATCGATGATAAACGTCTTTTAATCGATCTAGGATAAACGTGTTTGATTCAATCTAGAATAAACTCCTTTGAATAAATCTAGGATATACGTCTTTGAATCAATCTAGGATAAACGTCTTTGATTCAATCGATGATAAACGTTTTTAAATATATCGATGATAAACGTCTTTAAATCAATCTAGGATAAACGTGTTTGATTCAATCTAGAATAAACTCCTTTGAATAAATCTAGGATATACGTCTTTGAATCAATCTAGGATAAACGTCTTTGATTCAATCGATGATAAACGTTTTTAAATATATCGATGATAGACGTCTTTGAATCAATCTAGGGAAATATATTTAAATAAATCGATGATAGACGTCTTTGAATCAATCTACAATAAACGTTTTTGAATCAATCAATGATAAACTTTTTTGAATCAATTTACGATTAACGTTTTTGAATCAATCAATGATAAACATTCTTGAATCAATCTAGGATAAACATCTTTGGATCAATCGATAATAATTCTCTTTGAAACGATCAATGATAAAAATCTTTGAATCAATCTAGGATAAAAATCTTTGGATCAATCGATAATAAATCTCTTTGAATCAATCAATGATAAACATCCTTGAATCAATCTAGGATAAACATATTTGGATCAATTGATAATAAATCTCTTTGAAACGATCAATGATAAACATCCTTGAATCAATCTAGGATAAACATCTTTGGATCAATCGATAATAAACGTATTTCGATCAATTGATGACCAGCCCTCTTGACAGCCATCCTGTATCGAGCTACCTCTGTCTCACACGCGCACGTAGTTTGTATCCCTAGCGCGAGTGATGCAAACGGGATAGATTGTCCTGTGCCAATCTGATAATCTATCTTTCCATGGAATGCCAAGACGTAGTGAAATGAAACAATACTATGAAATGAAACAATAGCTGGATGAAAAAAATTGACAAGAAAGAAACCCTGCCAGGAAAAATCCCGCGACAGATCTTGCAGGAACCTTGTGGGCTAGAAACGAGTAAAGAATAGTATTATCTTACAAATGCCTTGTTAGTGAGGCTATGATAAAAATGATATGCACTTCCTTTTCTGTTACCTACTCGAAACTGACATGCAAGGGAAAATTAGTACTTCCGTTTTTTGGGCTAAGCTGTGTCCCTGGGAATTAGCCCCGGGATCACTATGAAGCTGATTAATAATAGTACGTGTATTTTATTTGCATTATGGTTGGAGGTAGGCGGTTAGTAGGGTCAGAGGTCGTCTGTATGTGTCGTGGGTTGGATCTTACCTACCCAGTGAGGAAATGAGAGTGGATGTTATGTGTGTGGGCCTGATTGTATAACCTTGTTGTTAAGTGTCAGAGATATGTTTTGCAATGACTTAGTCTGTGTAGTGCTGCTATCTAGAGACTAATTCTAAACTATTTTATGTATTGGTGAAACACAGTATTTGTAATCCTAAACAAAGTAAGAATGGAACTATAACATTTCATGAGAGAGTAATTAAAGCTGTTATAGACTAAATTATACGTAGTCAGTATCCATGAGAACAAACCCTGTCCCAAGGGTTCTTCCGTAATCTACCGTTCCCGGATAGCTGGCCTGAGCAACCGGGCGGGTCCACGGGTGGCGGATAGTGGAATGGCCTACAGATATGTAGGTTACTTGTGCATAAGGATTCCGGAAGGTTTCTGAATAAGCAGGCCCAGACCAAGGCAATGGTTCAAACGTGAGGAATTACCCCTCCTCGTCAGTCAACCGGTTCTGTGTGGTAGAAATAACTGCTCTGACTAAGGACTGGGGTAGTTGGGAATTAAGTCCTCACAATGCTACTCTCACCTCCCAGGTGAACCAAGGGCAATGCGGCAGTGAAGTATGGGCGGGAAACTACCCTAACGACACAGTTGTAACAAAAGAGAGTAAAGCAGACTGTTCGATCCATGAGCAACAGTTAATAATGTCCTGAACTTGGGGTGGGCTTCAAGGTCAGTGACTAAATACCCAATCCAAGGTGGAAGGCATCGTGTCGATGGATGAATGGCTGCAGGGTATAAAATGCAGTCGCACACGATCCCCTTGAGCAACCAGACAAAACCTCATTGTATGTTGTCTTTCCAGGGCAGTGGGGGCTCTGCTCTGGTTAACCGTTCTTTCTCCCATACTCGTGGGAAGCTAATGGACCATACAAACACAAAAACTGATGTTGAGACTGCACAGACAGCGGGAGCCAATGAGACGGCAAACCGTGAGTCTGTAGCAGATGTGTCAACGGCAACCACCACTTGGGGTGCGGGGGCGGCTACCAAGCTGCCGACTGCAGAAACCAGTGAAATGGCTGTATAGTTGAGCACGCTTTCTCTACGGAGAAAGCGTATGAGTGGAGCGGCCAAAAGGCGGCTCCGAAGAGATCAGGCGAGAGCAGGGAGAGCCAATAATCCTGAGTACAAAACGAAGGGGAGGCCAAAACCGAGCCGAGCTTGTTAAAGTCCAGGGCTTGGATGTTGTGAGGGGTGAGGTGCAACAGGTGGGAAGCAATCAACCAATAGCACCAAACCCCAGCACGCCCAAAAGGCCTAGAAGTTCGACTTCCAATCCCTCTTTAGTGGAGGGAGGAAAGAAGAAAGCGAAGCTGGGACAAGGGGGGATGCTGCAGGGTCTTCGGGTACATACGGCGATACTCTTCGGCAAAAGCTAGCCATTGTCCCAGTCAGTTACCCAGAGAGTCAACTCTCGGAAGAGATGGCGTTGGAGCTGGAGGAGCTGTTCTTCTCAGAACTGCTGTCCGCTGAGACGGATACTGGGGACAGAGGATTTAGGACAGCATACTTGGAGAGGGGGGCTCTAAACGTTGTATGCTCCTCACGGGAGCGCCTGGAGGGGGTCCTTCGGATCCTGCCCAGCTTCACCCTGAGTGGGGGGGGGTAAAGTTGAGGGCAGGGCCACCTAAGCAGATCTTTTGCATTGCAAACGTTTCAATGTGGGTGCCCAAACCCTACAATGACAAGGAGCCGGAGGAGATCCTGAAAGTGGTCAAAACCCAGAACCCTGGGATATTTCAGGATACTTGGAAGGTGATTGTCAGGAAAACTGAGGATGCAGGTCTTACCCTTATCCTGTATATAGGAGAGGGCTCCCTCAAGGCACTGCGGAATAACAACCTGAGGGTGAATGTGGGGCTGAGACAGGCCACGTTCAAGGTGTTCTCTAGTCCTGGGGCTGCTTTACGGACCCAGGCAACTGCTAAGTAAACAGAACAGTGATCAAGTTTTTCCAAGTGAACCTACAGCACAGCAGCTAGTGCTGTCGTGTGTAGGATGCTGGACAGTGGAGAGGTGGGCTTGGTGCTCATCCAGGAGCCATGGATTTCTATGCGGGCTGGCGACATCTGGAGGTAAGTTGTTGTATGATAAGACCTCCGGTGTTCCCAGGACGTGTATCCTGGTCAGGAGGGGGTTGAGTGCTTTTGTACTAACGGACTTCTGCTGCAGGGACTTGATAGCAGTAATGGTGGAGCTGCGGGCGGAGGGGAGGATGAGGAGACTGAACCTAGCCACGGCATATCTTCCCTTTGACTACCGACACAAGAGCTGAGGAGCCAGGTAGTGCACAGCGGGGCTGTGGATGAGGAGCTGCTGGTGGGGATGGATGCTAACTCCCATCACACTTTGTGGGGAAGTACAGGTACCAACACTAGAGGTGAGGAACTTTTAGCTTATCTTAGCTCTAAGAATCTACTAGTATTAAATCAGGGGGAAGAGCCGACGTTTGTCACTGGGGCCAGACGGGAGGTCTTGGACATTACGGTGGCATCGAATCAGATGGCTAGGTATGTACTAAATTGGCATGTGTCGGATGAACCGTCTTCTTCTAACCATAGACATATTAGGTATGATATCTCCCTCAATCCAGCCATGCTTCGGCCAACCAGGGATTCAAGAAGAACAGACTGGGACTCCTGCAGGAGGGACCTGGGTGTTCGGATTGAGGAGGCTGGATTGGAGTATGGTGGGAGGGGAGAGCTAGAAGACTCTGTCACATTGGTTAGCGAGGCTATAGTAGAGTATTTTACTGATAACTGCCCTCTCAGTGAGGGTAGAAAAGTAGGGGATCCTTCATGGTGGAACAAGAAGCTAGCCAAACTTCGGAAGACCACCAGGAGACTCTTTAATAGAGCAAAAAAGAACGGAGAGTGGGACCAGTATGGGAAAACACTAACTGAATACAATAGGGCAATTAGAGAAGCACAAGCGGCGGCGGAGTAGCGGCGGCCAGAGATGTGGAGAAATAAAGAGTTGAACCCGTACGCGTGAGAGTGAGACAGCAGAGCGAGACGAGTGAGACAAACGGACCCGAAATGCTCCCTATTGTCTTTGTTGTTGCGTCATAAATAATAATAATATTTTCGTTATCTCAAATCGACATTTGCTTTAATAGTTTTATTCATTCAAAGCAATGCATAAATAAGACATAGTCGATAATTAAGTATTTACCCAATAAGTTACACCGCACACGTATTTTAACATTTAAAAATACAAGAATCGGAATCGGCGCTTCAATTTACGGAGAACCGAGTATCGGCTATTGCTAGATACCATTAAAATCGAAGATTCTTGGAATCGATAATCGGCCCATCCCTGATCAATTCACTAGATTGGTAGTTCACACATTTTGCAATATTTGACGCAAACGGGACGTTTGCAATCCGCGTATCACAAGACAACTCTGGGAGAAGACAAACCGTTCCGAAGGCTCAGCACGACACGCAATTTCCTTTATAAGGCTACGAAATGACTCACTTCCTTTAACGCCTTACCGGGAATGGCAGAGACAGGTTAAGTTGGAACGGAGGCGCTTTCCCTTTATACTGAGACATTATCGGCAAATTCAATTCCAAAGCTCGGCTGTTAAACTCAATTTCCTTTGGCGCAAAAAGGTGGGTTTTATCTTGTTAGTTTCTATGGGTCGGTTTTATTTCATTTACATTTTTCGTGTCTGAAGCTAAAATGTATAATTTCAGAAAAGTGTTTTATTAGTATCATTTGCATTTTCTTTAAATTTAATTTATTTAACGTTTTAGTAAAATATTTTATAATTCACTAGAGGTCTAAATGGCCTTAAGAAGATATTTACAGCTCGTCACCTATAACACTTGTTTTTTTATAAGTACGAATTATTAGCAAGGGTAATTGTATCAAATGATATCCTTGCAAAATAGATTGTTCAAGATGATTTAATGCTAACATTTAACGTTCAATGCCAAATTTACCATTTACATAATAATTTGTTAATCATGAAAAAAGGCACAATTTTTACCAAAGAATTTTGTAGAAGACGAGAGAGAATCGCTGGTAAGATACTTAGAAGGAGCGAGTTAATTATTAAAGAACTAACAAAACTTCTCAGTTCTTTCACGATGTGTTACAATTCTTTATTTTAAACAATGATTTATGTATCCTTGGAAACAATAAAAAAATCAGTAGTCGAAAGGAAAAGCTAACAAAAAGACAATACTTTAAGAAATAAAACAGAACATTATATTATTTAAAAATATAAAATAAAACACATGTTAAATAAAATATGCAAATCATATAACGCAATCATATAATATATATATATATATATATATATATATATATATATATATATTAAAAATTATTTAAAATGCGAATTAAAATAGTTCTAAGGGTAGGTATCTTATAACTTACATTTTGTCTTGTAGGTTTGTTTTCGAAAATTTTAATGTATGTACGTTTGTGTAGCGTGGGGAGTTTGCGCGCGTGTATGTGTGTATGTGTGTGAGTGTGTTTGTGTGTAGTGTTTGTGTGTGTGTGTGTGTGTGTGTTTGTTTGTGTGTAGTGTCTGTTTGTGTGTGTGTGTGTATGTGTGTGAGTGTGTTTGTGTGTAGTGTTTGTGTGTGTGTGTGTTTGTTTGTTTGTGTGTAGTGTTTGTTTGTGTGTAGTGTTTGTGTGTGTGTGTGTGTGTGTGTGTGTTTGTTTGTGTGTAGTGTTTGTTTGTGTGTGTGTGTGTGTGTGTGTGTGTGTGTGTTTGTTTGTGTGTAGTGTTTGTTTGTGTGTGTGTGTGTGTGTGTGTGTGTGTGTGTGTGTGTGTGTGTGTGTGTGTGTGTGTGTGTGTGTGTGTGTTTGTTTGTGTGTAGTGTTTGTTTGTGTGTGTGTGTGTGTGTGTGTTTGTTTGTGTGTAGTGTTTGTTTGTGTGTGTGTGTGTGTGTTTGTTTGTGTGTAGTGTTTGTTTGTGTGTGTGTGTGTGTGTTTGTGTGTAGTGTTTGTGTGTGTGTGTGTGTGTGTGTGTGTGTGTGTGTGTGTAGTGTTTGTGTGTGTGTGTGTGTGTGTGTGTGTGTGTGTGTGTGTAGTGTTTGTGTGTGTGTGTGTGTGTGTGTGTGTGTGTGTGTGTGTGTGTGTGTGTGTCTATGTGTGTGTGTGTGTGTGTGTGTTGTGTTTGTGTGTGTGTGTGTGTGTTTGTGTGTGTGTGTGTGTGTGTGTTTGTTTGTGTGTAGTGTTTGTTTGTGTGTGTGTGTGTGTGTGTGTGTTTGTGTGTAGTGTTTGTGTGTGTGTGTGTGTGTGTGTGTGTGTGTGTGTGTGTGTGTGTGTGTGTGTGTGTGTGTGTGTGTGTAGTGTTTGTGTGTGTGTGTGTGTGTGTGTGTGTGTGTGTGTGTGTGTGTGTGTGTAGTGTTTGTGTGTGTGTGTGTGTGTGTCTGTGTGTCTATGTGTGTGTGTGTGTGTTGTGTGTGTGTGTGTGTGTGTGTGTTTGTGTGTGTGTGTGTGTGTATGTGTGTGTGTGTGTACATGCTCGCATGTGCGTATATAGGTGTAAGGGACACTTTTTCGTAATTAATTAAGAAGAATTTCACATCCGAAGATCGTGCATGAAAATAGGACAATTGCCTATCGCGTTTAGTTACATTGCAGTGTTCTGTTTCTACACTCTGAGAAGCGCAAACCAACGTTGTAACTTTCGGCTTGCTGACCGATAAATAAATATGTCTACAAGTCTAATGTGACACTGTTTCTACGCATCTGCCAATCTTGTCTCTATATTCCAGCACCTGTAAAATGAATTACCCAGTAGCTTTTTGGGTTCTAGACTGGGTAAATAAAAATAGGTTAAAGCCTTCTATGCGCGTAAAAACAAGTAAATTTGTAGGCTTAGGCTAGAGTACATATAAATAATAGGTTTGAGGGACTCCGACTTGGGTACGGATAACAGATAGGTTTGCAGACTCAAACATGGGTAAATGATAACAGATAGGTTTGCGGGCTCAAACTTGGGTAAATGATAACAGATAGGTTTGCGGGACTAAAACTTGGGTAAATGATAACAGATAGGTTTACGGAACTCAAAATTGGGTAAATGATAACAGATAAGTTTGCGGGACTCAAACTTGGGTAAATGATAACAGATAGGTTTGCGGGACTCAAACTTGGGTAAATGATAACAGATAGGTTTACGGAACTCAAACTTGGGTAAATGATAACAGATAGGTTTACGGGACTCAAACTTGGGTAAATGATAACAGATAGGTTTACGGAACTCAAACTTGGGTAAATGATAACAGATAGGTTTACGGAACTCAAACTTGGGTAAATGATAACAGATAGGTTTACGGGACTCAAACTTGGGTAAATTATAACAGATAGGTTTAAGGGACTCCGACTTGGGTACGGTTAACAGATAGGTTTGCGGGACTCAAACTTGGGTAAATGATAACAGATAGGTTTGCGAGACTCAAACTTGGGTAAATTATAACAGATAGGTTTAAGGGACTCCGACTTGGGTACGGATAACAGATGGGTTTGCAGACTCAAACTTGGGTAAATGATAACAGATAACTATGCGGGACTCAAACTTGGGTAAATTATAACAGATAGGTTTGCAGGACCATAGGTTTCCGGGCCCATCTGGCTAAATGATGGGTTAGGTTTTTGAACCCAGACCTGCGTAGATGAGGAAATCTGGGTAGGCGACGTGAAAACAGATGTCGCTGTAAGATTATCACTAATTGAATTTTAAATATTCAATAACAATAACAAACACAAATGTATATACTTAAATAAAAAAAACAATACAAATTTATTTGTCGTCATTATGTCCATACTGCGGACAATTTTTAAACGATATTCTTCCGAAATTAATAACGGGTACATTGGTGACCTTCCTAAAGGCATTTTGTATTTCCTTCCTTGAAAGGTGATCGTTATACGTGGATTCTTCCCTCAGAAACAGCAATATCCAAGCTGGAAAAGTGAATAAACTTGAAGTATATAGTTAGTCATACAATAATTGTACTATAACAACCATTACGTATATTATGATATTAATAATAACAACAATGGAAAGCTGTTATTAAATAGTCACATATATCCTCTAATATTTTATTATTTATTTCATATATTATTACTTTATTATAACAAAAATATATTATTAATTTTAATATATGAAAACTCTGTAATACAAATTTATTGCATCACTATATTACATTGAACTTGATATTTTAGAAAGACGTTTTTTTTATTTCAGTTATTGAAGTGATTTTATAGTAACGTCCGGTTAAAATAACCTGTTACAATAACCGTTACTATTGACGCTTTATTGTTTTTCCGTCAGTTTATTTTATTCAAGTAACCTTCAGAGGAACAAGATAGATCTCTGTGTTAGAACAATTATTTCCTTTAACAAAACACCTGTTAACATAACACGACAAATCTGTGTTTACCTGATGTATAGTCTGGTGTGAGCTCTGTGCATGCATACACAGCCATCCAACTGGTATAGTCTGTTCCTAATATAGTTGCATCAAAGGAGTCTTCTTCGGCTGTCTCTGCAAAGCACAATTACCGTTAGAAAACACAATTACTATTAGAATTTACATTAGTCCATAATACGTATATGATATTAAATTCAAGTCCGAATTAAATTTCTTCAGTTCCTTTTATATGAAATTACTGTATTATGTTTTATAAATTTGTCATTGATTATAGTATTAAAATCATAAATATTTTTACGTACTTTTTATGGTCGTATCTTGTAGGGTACACTATAATTTTAGGTATTCTGCCCCTTCCTTAGACTAAATACTCTGAAAGTTTAGGCCTCTTCTTCGTCCACCTCTTGGTAAGTTAAAAACACTCTCCGGCTAAAGCTTCTGCATGTCTTAGATTCGGAATCATTATTTTGGAGCAAATACATCAGACGAAAGAAGGGCGCTTCTTAAATATGGTTTCGTACCAAAGTAGCCATGTTTATTAACTTAATATTGGGATTCGGTGCATAGCGTGGGTGTGTGTCAATTTCTTTTATATTAAATATATATATATATATATATATATATATATATATATATATATATATATATATATATATATATATATTACCAATTTTGCAAATGTTCATGTAGAAATAGGGTAAGTTAAAATTAACAGATATCACATATAGACGTTCGTTAACTCCAAAACTGGACCAGAACAAAGTATTCCACGAAATTCACAATTATTTCATTATTCTCTGACATTTTATTGCAATTTTTTTATATATATAATTATATCTTTTACGAATCTATAATTTCTTTATTTAGGAAATATGTTAAGGTTACTCACCATATACCTTGAAAAATGTCATTCTTCTGTGTCTATGTGATTGGTGTTCTCCTCTTTCATCTCTACGATCGTCGTTTCCTCTAAATATTAAGAATAAAATATATCAATCTGCGATATCTAATTTATCAGAATACACCTAAGGTAAACTTCTGCATAAACACTAGTTAGTGCATACTAGTATCGACCACGATGTAGCCTTCATCAATGATTAGCTAACACTAACTAGACTGAATGAATAAACTAGTGTCTAGTTAAAGTTTGAGTACCCTTTTAATATTTATTTACTTTTAGGGAATCGTTACAACAAGGTAAGTTCTAAATAGCTGTAAATTATCAAAACATGTAAGATAAAGGTAAAAGTTACATGTTGTTTTTGTAACAGCAACAAAGTTAAATAACAAAAATAAACATAATATAACATCATAACCTTACAATAAATATTTATACTTATTTAGTATTTACCTCTCATGTTTTTCCCTTTTATCTCCGTCATCGTCATTTCGTCTAAACATGAAACATACAAAAAATCAATCTGTGACCCATGATAAGTCACAAAGTACCTAAAGTAAACAAAAGAACCCAATGAATATCAGTAAGCACTAAATAATAATATCGACTAGTTTCGACGATGACGTAGCCTTCATCAGTAGTTGCCTAACACTAACTACACTGAATGAATAAACTAGTGTCTAGTTAGAGTTCGAGCACCCTTTTTATATTTATTTACTTCTAAGGAAACGTTTACACTAGGGAAAGTCTAAATAGCTATATATTATTAGGACATGTGAGAGAAAAGTAAACGTTACATATTATTTTTGAAACAGCTCCAAACGTTATTAGCAAGATAATTGCATATAATATCATAGCCATACAATAATATTTTTACTCATTTATTATTTACGTCCTATGTTTTTCTTTTTCAAATCCGTCATCATCGTCTCGTCTAAGCAAAAAATCTTTAAAAATATAAATCTATGATCTCTATTTCTTAAAAAATACATGAAGCAAACAATAGAATTCACTAATTCTCAGTAAGCACTAAATAATAATCTAGACTAGTTTCAGCGATGACACTGCCTTCTTCAGAAATTGGCTAACACTAACTAAACTTAATGATCAAACTAGTGTCTGGTTAGAGTTTGATTACATTCTTTAATATTTATTTACTTCCAGTGAACCGTTTACACTAGGTACGTTCTAAATAACTGTATACTATCAAAACATATAAGATAAAGGTAAATGTTACATATTATTTTTGTAACAGCTACATGCGTTATTAGCAAGAATAATGTCATAATATCATAACCAAACAATAAATATTTTTACTCATTTATTATTTACCTCTGATGTTTTTCTCTTTCATCTGTGTCATCGTCGTCTCGTCTAAACATGACACATAAAAAAATATCAATCTGTGATCTCTAATTTGACAAAAATTACCTAAAGTTAACAAAAGAATCCACTGATTCTCAGTGACAGTAGAAAAACAGAGAAAAGTTTCGGCGATGATGTAGCTCTAATCAGTATTTGCCTAACACTAACTGGACTGAATGAATAAACTAGTGCCTAGTTAGAGTTTCGGTACATTCTTTAATATATATTTACTTCTTGGGAATCGTTTAAACTAGGTAAGTTTTAAATAGCTATAAATTATATAAACATATAGCAAAAGTTACATATTATTTTTGTAACAGCAAGAAAGGTTATTATCAAGAATATGGAATTATAAAATAATCAAACAATAAATATTTATACTCATTTATTAGTTACCTCTGGTGTTTATCTCTTTCATCTCTGTCATCGTCGTCTCCTCTAAACATAAACAATAAACAAAATCAATCTTTGTTCTCCAATTTGTCTTAAATAAACAAAACACTCGATTATATTTCAAAAAGGACAAAACAATAATCGAGAATAGTTTCGGCAATAACGTAGCCTTCATCAGTAGTTGCCTAACACTAATTAGACTGAATGAACAAAACCAGTGTCTAGTTAGAGTTTGAGGACATTCTTTAATATTTATTTACTTCTAAGGAATCGTTTATACTAGGTAAGTTTTAAATAACTACAATTTAACAAAACATGTAAGATGCAGGTAAAAGTTACATATTATTTTTGCAATAGCTCCATACGTTGTTATCAAGAATATTATTATAAAACATAATAATACAATAAATATTTATACTCATTTATTAGTTACCTCTGGTGTTTTTCTCTTTCATCTATGTCATCATCGCCTCCTCTGAACAAAACAATTAAAAATAATCAATCTGTGATCACTAATTTATCAAAATATACCTTAAATAAACAAAACACTACATTATATTTCAATAAGGACTACATATTAATTCAGACTAGTTTTGGCGATGATGTAACCTTCATCAGTAGTTGCCTAACAACAGCTAGACTGAATGAATAAACAAGTGTCTAGTTAGAGTTTCAGTACATTCTTTAATATTTATTTACCTCTAGGGAATCGTTTATATTAGATAAGTTTTAAATAGCTTTAAAATATAAGAACGTGTGAGATAAAGGTAAAAGCTACATATTATTTTTGTAACAGCATGAAACGTTATTAGCAAGAATATGGAATTATAAATTACTCATATAATAAATATTTATACTCATTTATTATTTACTCTCTCGTTTATCTATTTCATCACTGTCCTCGTCGTCTCGTATAAACATAAACAACAAAAAACAAATCTGTCATTTGTAATTTGTCAAAATATACCTTAAATAAACAAAACAATCCATTATATTTCAATAGGGACTACATATTAATCCAGACTAGTTTCTGCGACGATGTAGCCATCAACTTCAGTAGTTGTCTAACACTAACTACACTGAATGAATAAACAAGTGTCTAGTTAGAGTTTAAGTACATTCTTTTAATATGCATTTACTTCTAGGGAACCGTTTACACTATTTAAGTTCTAAATAACTATAAATTATCAAAACCTAAGATAAAGGTAAAAGTTACATATTATTTTTGTAATAGCTCCATACGTAATTATGAAGTATATGTAATTATAAAATAATCATAAAATAAAAATTTATACTCATTTATTAGTTACCTGTGGTGTTTTCCTCTTTCAACTGTGTCATCGTCGTCTCCGCTAAACATAAACAATAAAAAAAAATTATTCTGTGATTTTATTTTGTCATAATATACCTTAAATAAACAAAACACTACATTATAGAATAATCCATAGTAGTTTCGTCGATGATGTAGCCTTCATCAGTACTTGCCTAACACTAACTAGACTGAATGAATAAACTAGTCTCTAGTTAGAGGTTCAGTACATTCTTTTAACACATATTTATTTCTAGTGAATACTTTATACTAGGTAAATTCTAAATAACTACAAATTAACAAAACATGTAAGATGCAGGTAAAAGTTACATAATATTTTTGTAATAGCTCCATACGTTATTATCAAGAATATTTTCATAAAACATAATAATACAATAAATATTTATACTCATTTATTAGTTACCTCTGGTGTTTATCTCTTTCATCTCTGTCATCGTCGTCTCCTCTAAACATAAACAATAAACAAAATCAATCTTTGTTCTCCAATTTGTCAAAATATACCTTAAATAAACAAAACACTCGATTATATTTCAAAAAAGACAAAACAATAATCGAGATTAGTTTCGGCAATAACGTAGCCTTCATCAGTAGTTGCCTAACACTAATTAGACTGAATGAACAAAAGTAGTGTCTAGTTAGAATTTGAGGACATTCTTTAATATTTATTTACTTCTAAGGAATCGTTTGCACTAGGTAAGTTTTAAATAACTACAATTTAACAAAACGTGTAAGATGCAGGTAAAAGTTACATTATATTTTTGCAATAGCTCCATACGTTGTTATCAAGAATATTATCATAAAACATAATAATACAATGAATATTTATACTCGTTTATTAGTTACCTCTGGTGTTTTTCTCTTTCATCTATGTCATCATCGCCTCCTCTGAACAAAACAATTAAAAATAATCAATCTGTGATCACTAATTTATCAAAATATACCTTAAATAAACAAAACACTACATTATATTTAAATAAGGACTACATATTAATTCAGACTAGTTTTGGCGATGATGTAACCTTCATCAGTAGTTGCCTAACAATAGCTAGACTGAATGAATAAACAAGTGTCTAGTTAGAGTTTCAGTACATTCTTTAATATTTATTTACCTCTAGGGAATCGTTTATATTGGATACGTTTTAAATAGCTATAAAATATAAGAACGTGTGAGATAAAGGTAAAAGCTACATATTATTTTTGTAACAGCAAGAAACGTTATTAGCAAGAATATGGAATTATAAAGTACTCATATAATAAATATTTATACTCATTTATTATTTACTCTCTCGTTTTTCTATTTCATCACTGTCCTCGTCGTCTCGTATAAACGTAAACAAGAAAAAATAAATCTGTCATCTGTAATTTGTCAAAATATAACTTAAATAAACAAAACAATCCATTATATTTCAATAGGGACTACATATTAATCCAGACTAGTTTCTGCGACGATGTAGCCATCAACTTCAGTAGTTGCCTAACACTAACTACACTGAATGAATAAACAAGTGTCTAGTTAGAGTTTAAGTATATTCTTTTAATATGCATTTACTTCTAGGGAACCATTTACATTAGGTAAGTTCTAAATAACTATAAATTATCAAAACCTAAGATAAAGGTAAAAGTTACATATTATTTTTGTAATAGCATGAAACGTAATTATGAAGTATATGTAATTATAAAATAATCATACAATAAATATTTATACTCATTTATTAGTTACCTGTGGTGTTTTTCTCTTTCAACTGTGTCATCGTCGTCTCCGCTAAACATAAACAATAAAAAAAATTATTCTGTGATTTTATTTTGTCATAATATACCTTAAATAAACAAAACACTACATTATAGAATAATCCATAGTAGTTTCGTCGATGATGTAGCCTTCATCAGTACTTGCCTAACACTAACTAGACTGAATGAATAAACTAGTCTCTAGTTAGAGGTTCAGTACATTCTTTTAACACATATTTATTTCTAGTGAATACTTTATACTAGGTAAATTCTAAATAACTACAAATTAACAAAACATGTAAGATGCAGGTAAAAGTTACTATTTTTGTAATAGCTCCATACGTTATTATCAAGAATATTATCATAAAACATAATAATACAATGAATATTTATACTCGTTTATTAGTTAACTCTGGTGTTTTTCTCTTTCATCTATGTCATCATCGCCTCCTCTGAACAAAACAATTAAAAATAATCAATCTGTGATCACTAATTTATCAAAATATACCTTAAATAAACAAAACACTACATTATATTTAAATAAGGACTACATATTAATTCAGACTAGATTTGGCGATGATGTAACCTTCATCAGTAGTTGCCTAACAATAGCTAGACTGAATGAATAAACTAGTCTCTAGTTACAATTTCAGTACATTCTTTTAACACATATTTATTTCTAGTGAATACTTTATACTAGGTAAATTCTAAATAACTACAAATTAACAAAACATGTAAGATGCAGGTAAAAGTTACTATTTTTGTAATAGCTCCGTACGTTGTTATCACGAATATTATCATAAAACATAATAATACAATGAATATTTATACTCGTTTATTAGTTAACTCTGGTGTTTTTCTCTTTCATCTATGTCATCATCGCCTCCTCTGAACAAAACAAATAAAAATAATCAATCTGTGATCACTAATTTATCAAAATATACCTTAAATAAACAAAACACTACATTATATTTAAATAAGGACTACATATTAATTCAGACTAGATTTGGCGATGATGTAGCCTTCATCAGTACTTGCCTAACACTAACTAGACTGAATGAATAAACTAGTCTCTAGTTACAATTTCAGTACATTCTTTTAACACATATTTATTTCTAGTGAATACTTTATACTAGGTAAATTCTAAATAACTACAAATTAACAAAACATGTAAGATGCAGGTAAAAGTTACTATTTTTGTAATAGCTCCATACGTTGTTATCAAGAATATTATCATAAAACATAATAATACAATGAATATTTATACTCGTTTATTAGTTACCTCTGGTGTTTTTCTCTTTCATCTCTGTCATCATCGCCTCCTCTAAACATAAACAATAAACAAAATCAATCTTTGTTCTCCAATTTGTCAAAATATACCTTAAATAAACAAAACACTCGATTATATTTCAAAAAGGACAAAACAATAATCGAGAATAGTTTCGGCAATAACGTAGCCTTCATCAGTAGTTGCCTAACACTAATTAGACTGAATGAACAAAACTAGTGTCTAGTTAGAGTTTGAGGACATTCTTTAATATTTATTTACTTCTAAGGAATCGTTTATACTAGGTAAATTCTAAATAACTACAATTTAACAAAACATGTAAGATGCAGGTAAAAGTTACTATTTTTGTAATAGCTCCATACGTTGTTACCAAGAATATTATCATAAAACATAATAATAAAATGAATATTTATACTCGTTTATTAGTTAACTCTGGTGTTTTTCTCTTTCATCTATGTCATCATCGCCTCCTCTGAACAAAACAATTAAAAATAATCAATCTGTGATCACTAATTTATCAAAATATACCTTAAATAAACAAAACACTACATTATATTTAAATAAGGACTACATATTAATTCATACTAGATTTGGCGATGATGTAACCTTCATCAGTAGTTGCCTAACACTAACTACACTGAATAAATAAACAAGTGTCTAGTTAGAGTTTAAGTACATTCTTTTAATATGCATTTACTTCTAGGGAACCGTTTACACTAGGTAAGTTCTAAATAACTATAAATTATCAAAACCTAAGATAAAGGTAAAAGTTATATATTATTTTTGTAATAGCATGAAACGTAATTATGAAGTATATGTAATTATAAAATAATCATACAATAAATATTTATACTCATTTATTAGTTACCTCTGGTGTTTATCTCTTTCATCTCTGTCATCGTCGTCTCCTCTAAACATAAACAATAAACAAAATCAATCTTTGTTTTCCAATTTGTCAAAATATACCTAAATAAACAAAACACTCGATTATATTTCAAAAAGGACAAAACAATAATCGAGAATAGTTTCTTCAATAACGTAGCCTTCATCAGTAGTTGCCTAACAATAGCTAGACTGAATGAATAAACTAGTGTCTAGTTAGAGTTTCAGTACATTCTTTAATATTTATTTAGCTCTAGGGAATCGTTTATATTAGATAAGTTTTAAATAGCTATAAAATATAAGAACGTGTGAGATGCAGGTAAAAGTTACATAATATTTTTGTAATAGCTACATACGTTATTATCAAGAATATTATCATAAAAAATAATAATACAATGAATATTTATACTCGTTTATTAGTTACCTCTGGTGTTTTCCTCTTTCATCTCTGTCATCATCGCCTCCGCTGAACAAAACAATTAAAAATAATCAATCTGTGATCACTAATTTATCAAAATATACCTTAAATAAACAAAACACTGCATTATATTTAAATAAGGACTACATATTAATTCAGACTAGTTTTGGCGATGATGTAACCTTCATCAGTAGTTGCCTAACAATAACTAGACCGAATGAATAAACTAGTCTCTAGTTAGAGTTTCAGTACATTCTTTAATATTTATTTACCTCTAGGGAATCGTTTATATTAGATAAGTTTTAAATAGCTATAAAATATAAGAACGTGTGAGATAAAGGTAAAAGCTACATATTATTTTTGTAACAGCAAGAAACGTTATTAGCAAGAATATGGAATTACAAAATAATCGTACAATAAATATTTTTACACATTTATTAGTTACCTGTGGTGTTTATCTCTTTCATCTCTGTCATCGTCGTCTCGTCTAAACATAAACAATAAAAAAAATTAATCTGTGATTTTATTTTGTCAAAATATACCTTAAATAAACAAAACACTACATTATAGAATAATCCATAGTAGTTTCGTCGATGATGTAGCCTTCATCAGTACTTGCCTAACACTAACTACACTGAATGAATAAACTAGTGTCTAGTTATAGTTTCAGTACATTCTTTAATATTTATTTACTTCTAGGGAATCGTTACAACAAGGTAAGTTCTAAATAGCTATAAGTTATCAAAACGTGTAAGATAAAGGTAAATATTTCCATATTATTTTTGTAACAGCAGAAACGTTATTATCAAGAATATGGAATTACAAAATAATCGTACAATAAATATTTATACACATTTATTAGTTACCTGTGGTGTTTTTCTCTTTCATCTCTGTCATCGTCGTCTCCTCTAAACATAAACAGTAAAAAAAATTCAATGTGTGATCTCCAATTTGTCAAAATATACCTTAAATAAACAAAACACTACATTATATTTCAATAAGGAGAGGAGAAAAGAATAACCCAGAGTAGTGTCGGTGATGATGTAGCCTTCATCAGTATTTGCCTAACACTAACTAGACTGAATGAATAAACTAGTGCCTAGTTAGAGTTTCGGTACATTCTTTAATATATATTTATTTCTAGGGAATTGTTTACATCGGGTAAGTTCTAAATAGCTATAAATTATTAAAACATGTAAGATGCAGGTAAAAGTTACATATTATTTTTGAAACCGGTCCATACGTCAATAATAAGAATAAAGTCATATAATATCATATTCCTAAAATAAATATTTATACTCATTTTCTAATTACCTCTCATGTTTTACTCTTTCATCTGTGTCATCGTCGTCTCGTCTAAACATGAAACATAAAATATATCATTCTGTGATCTCTAATTTAACAGAATATACAAAAAGTAAACAAAAGAATCCAGTGAATCTCAGTGAGCACTAAATAATATTATAAAATAGATTCAGCGTTGATGTAGCCTTCAACTTCAGTAGTTGCCTAACACTAACTAGACTGAATGAATAAACTAGTGTCTAGTTAGAGTTTCATTACATTCTTTAATATATATTTATTTCTAGTGAATTGTTTACATCGGGTAAGTTCTAAATAGCTATAAATTAGTAAAACATGTAAGATTAAGGTAAAAGTTACATATTATTTTTGAAACCGGTCCACATGTCAATAATAAGAATAAAGTCATATAATATCATATTCCTAAAATAAATATGTATACTCATTTTCTAATTACCTCTCATGTTTTTCTCTTTCATCTGTGTCATCATCGTCTCGTCTAAACATGAAACATAAAAAAATATCAATCTGTGATCTCTAATTTAATAGAATATACAAAAAGTAAACAAAAGAATCCACTGAATCTCAGTGAGCACTAAATAATATTATAAAATAGATTCAGCGTTGATGTAGCCTTCATCAGTAGTTGCCTAACACTAACTAGACTGAATGAATAAACTAGTCTCTAGTTAGAGTTTGAGTATATTCTTTAAATATTTGTTTACTTCTAAGGAATCGTTTACACCTGGGAAGTTGTAAATAACTGTAAATTATAAGAACGTGTGAGATAAAGGTAAAAGTTACATATTATTATTGTAACAGCCCCAAACTTAAATAACAAGAATAATGTTATATAATACCATAGTCATACAATAAATATTTATACGCATTTATTAGTTAACTCTGGTGTTTTCTCTTTCATCTCTATCATCGTCGTCTCCTCTAAACATAAAACATTAAAAAAAATCAAGCTCAAATCTCTAATTTGTCAAAATATACCTAAATTAAAGAATACAAGACACTACTGGAAACTTCACTATTTTTTTATTCTCGCTTCGTTTTGGCGACGATGACGTAATTATGTAATTGTAGTGATTGGTTATCACTAACTAGCTAAATGAATAATTTAGTGTTGAGTTAGAATATAGTTCACATTTATAGTAAATATTTTATCTTGGTAGGTTGTTCTCCCTAGCCAAATTATAGATGTTATAAATAAATAAATATATATATATATATATATATATATATATTTATATAATCAGAACATGTAATGATAAAACTACAGATTGGGCAACAGCTACTAAAACTAAATGAATATATTAGTGTATGCCTGAGAGTTTGAGTAAACATTTTTATTATTTACCTTCGGTGTATTTGTCTCAGTAGCTGACTCCTGATTAATTAGAGTTCTTATATTATTAGAACATGTAAAGAAACGCTAAAACTCAAATATTTTTCTTTAACAATATTAAGTGTTTTTTGCAAGTATAGTTTTAAATGTTTCCTTAATTCATACAATATTTTTTATATGCTTTTAATAGTTACCTCTGGTGTTTTTCTCTTTCATCTCTGTCATCGTCGTCTCCTCTAAACAAAAACAATAAAAAAAAACAATCTGTGATCATTAGTTTATCAAAATATACCTTAAAAAAACGAAACACTCCATTATATTTCAATAATATATCTCAATCTCTAAACATGAAAAATAAAAAATATCAATCTGTGATCTCTAATTTAACAGAATATACAAAAAGTAAACAAAAGAATCCACTGAATCTCAGTGAGCACTAAATAATATTATAAAATAGATTCAGCGATGATGTAGCCTTCATCAGTAGTTGCCTAACACTAACTAGACTGAATGAATAAACTAGTGTCTAGTTAGAGTTTGAGTACATTCTTTTAATATTTATTTACCTCTAGGGAATCGTTTACACTAGGTAAGTTCTAAATAGCCATAATTTACCAAAACATGCAAGATGCAGGTAAAAGTTACATATTATTTTTGTAATAGCTCCAACCGTTATTATCAAGATAATTGCATAAAATATCATAAAAATGCCATATATATTTATACTCATTTATTATTTACCTTGATGTTTTTCTCTTACATCTATGCCATCGTTGTCTCGTCTAAACATGAAAAATTTTTAAAAAATCAATCTGTGATCTCTAAATTGTCAGAATACCCCTAAATTAAAGAATACAAGACACTACTTGAAACTTGCCTAACACTAACTAGACTGAATGAATAAACTAGTGTCTAGTTAGAGTTTAAATACATTCTTTAAATATTTATTTACTTCTAGGGAAACATTTATTTAGGTAAGTTCCAAATAATTATAAGTTATCAGAACATGTAGGATGAAGGTAAAAGTTACATATTGTTTTTGTAAAAGCCCCATGCTTTATTAGCAAGAATGTTGTTATATAATATCATAACCATACAATAAATATTTATACGCATTTATTATTTACCTCTGATGTTTTTCTCTTTCATCTGTGTCATCGTTGTCTCGTCTAAACATGAAACATAAAAACAAATAAATATGTGATCTCTAATTTGACAGAATATACCTAAAGTAAACAAAGGATCCACTGTATCTCAATAAGGACTAAATAATAATTCAGTCTAGTTTCGGCGATGATGTAGCATTCATCAGTAGTTGCCTTACACTAGCTAGACTGAATGAATAAACTAGTGTCTAGTTAAAGTTTGAATACATTCTTTTAATATTTACTTATTTATAGTGATTCGTTTACACGAGGTAAGTTCTAAATAACTGTACATTATCTAAACATGTAAGATAAAAGCAAAAGAACTACATATTGTTTTTGTAACAGCTACAGAATTTATTAGCAAAAATAATGTCATATAATATCATAACAATACAATAAATTCTTTTTACTCATTTATTATTTACCTCTGATGTTTTTCTCTTTCATCTGTGTCATCGACGTCTCGTCTAAACATAAACAATAAAAAAATATCAATCTGTGATCACTAATTCCTATATTAAACAAAAGAATCCAATAAATTTCAATAAAGTCTAAATAATAATTTAGAATAGTTTCGGCGTTGATGTAGCCTTCATCAGTAATTGGCTAACAATAACTAGACTGAATGAATAAACTAGTCTCTAGTTAGAGTTTCCGTACATTCTTTTAATACATATTTATTTCTAGTGAATACTTTATACTAGGTAATTTCTAAATAGCTATATATTAACAAAACATGTAAGATGCAGGTAAAAGATACATAATATTTTTGTAATAGCTCCATACGTTATTATCAAGAATATTATCATAAAAAATAATAAAACAATGAATATTTATACACATTTATTAGATACCTAGGGTGTTTTTCTCTTTCATCTTTGTCATCGTCGTCTCCTCTAAACAAACAAAAAATCAATATGTGATCGCTAATTTGTCAGAATACCCCTAAATTAAAGAATACAAAACACTACTCAAAACTTCACTCGACGCTAATGTTTTATTCTCGCTTAGTTTTGGCGACGATGGCGTAATTATGTATAGTGTATAATAAATACCTTTTCTTGGTGGATTGTTCTCCCTAGCCAAATTATAGAAGTTGTAAATAAATATATATAATCAGAACCTGTAATGATTTAACTACAGATTGCGTAACAGTTAATAAGACTAAATGAATATATTACTATTACGCTTGAGAGTTTGATTAGACTTTTTATTATTTACCTTCGGTGTATTAGTCTCACCAGCTAACTCCTGTATATTTTGAGGGCTTATATTATTAGAACATGTAAAAAAAGCTAAAACTCAAATATTGTTCTTTAACAATGTTAAGTGTTTTTTACAAGAAAAGTTTTAAATTTGTCCTCAATTCATACGATATTTTTTTACTCTCTTAATAGTTACCTCTGGTGTTTTTCTCTTTCATCTCTGTCATCGTCGTCTCCTCTAAACAAAAACAATAAAAATAATCAATCTGTGATCTATAATTTGTCAAAATATACCTTAAATAAACAAAACACTCCATTATATTTCAAAAAGGACAAAATATTAATCCAAACTAGTTTGGGTGATGATGTAGCCTTGCAGTATTTGCCTAACACTAACTATACTGAATGAACAAAATTAGTGTCTAGTTAGAGTTTCAGTACATTGTTTTAATATTTAAAATTTTATACCTCTATCATCATCGCCCTGTCTCAAGAATAAGCATTAAAGAACTATCAATCTTTGATCTCTAATTTATCAGAATATACTAAAGGTAAATAAGAAAAGACTGCACGTAAAATCACACTAAACAGTAGTTTATTAAAAGACAGCATACAAACTTCCACATGACACTAAATATTATCCAGTACTAGTATCAATGACGATGTAGCCTTCATCAATCATTGGCTAACACAACTAGACTGGATCAGTAAACTAGTGTTTCGTGTGATTTTACTTACACTATTTTCACATTACCTTTTGTGAATTGTTCACACTAGATAAAATGTAATTTATTAGATATTACCAAGGCAGGTAAAGACAAATTTAAATAAAACATATTATTCTTGTAATAGTTCCTTGAAAAAATGTTTTATTAAATTATAATAATTTATACGTTTATCATTTATACTCTTTTAATACATACCTCTGGTGTTTTTCTCTGACTTCTCTGTCATCGTCATTTTCTCTAAACAATAAATACATATAATATCAATCTGTAATCTCTAATTTATCAGAATATAACTAAAACAGACATTATAGGACAGCTTTCAAAATTTCACCAAACATTAAATAAATATCCTGACTAGTGTCGTCGAGGATGTAGCTTTCTTCAGTGTGTGGCTAACACTAACTAGACTGAATGGATAAACTAGTGTTTAGGGACATTATGAGTAAACATCACATGAAATAATAAAGTTAAATAAAAATAACAAAACTAATCATACACACACAAAACAATATTCGCAAATTAATCAAATTAAACAAAAATTACAAACTAATGACCTCATAATGACAAAGGGTGATAAAGGTAATGCTGTAGTTATTATTGATAAACAAGAACATATAAATAAAACTGAAAATTATGTATCTAAAAACCAATATACAGAAATAAATAAAGATCCCACAGACAAATATCAAAATGAAATAAAAAATATAATAAAAACATCATCTAAATTATTTATTGAACCTAATATTATTATTATTATCACAATTGAACTTATTGAAAAACTAAAAGGTACTAAAATTGATAATAATACGAAATTAATATCATTTGATGTTACTAACATGTATAATAACATACCTATAATGAAAACACCTGAGATAATAAAAAATAATATAGATACATTTAAAAAAATTAACACAAGAAATAATAAATACATTAAAAATCATATTAAATCAAAATTATTTTTTATATAATAATAAAATTTATAAACATAAAGATGGATTAACAATGGGCTCTCCAATGTCTATCATATTATCGGAAATATTTTTACAAAATATAGACATTGAAATACATAAGATTATTAAAACATATTTCTCAAAATGGATACTGGTTTAGATATGTAGATGATGGATTATACATATCAAATAATAATGGTTTAAATATTGACGAAATATCAAAATGTATAAATAATACACACGAAAATATCAAATTTACTCATGAATTTGAATGAAAAATTAAACTAAATTATTTAGCTATTACAATTACTAGAAATAATGAAAATTTTTAATATAATATATATAGAAAACCAACGCAGACAAATCAAATAATACCTAATTATTCAAATCATCCTTATAACCAAAAAAATGGCAGCACTGTATAATTTATTATATAGAATGCACAAAATACCAATGAACTTGATGATCATATAAAAGAGAAAAATATATCAAATTGGTTTAGAAAATGGATATAAAAGAAAAACTATAAATAAATTTAAAAATAACATCATTAAAAAACATAAAATCAAAAATAAGTTTGTTCAAATTAAGGAGAAAACATTTGGTAAAGTTTTACATTCACTGGTAACAAAATAAACAAAATTTCAAGATTATTTAAAAAAACAAATTTACAAATTACATACAAAACTGATAATAAAATTAAAAATTTAATAAACAATAACAATAGTCAAAATAAAATGCACGAAAGGAATGGTGTATATAATATAACATGTCAAGCTTGTAATAAATTATATGTAGGACAAACAAAAAAGAAATTAAAAGAAAGATACAAAGAACATTTAAACGCTTATATCAAACCAAACATATACAAATCAAATTTAGCTACACATTGCATTAATAAAGAACACGATTTTCCTAAAATAGAAAATATGAAATTAATAAAAGAATTAAATAAAAGATTAAAGATGAATTTATGTGAAACTTTGGAAATTTATAAGCATAAAGTTAGAGACAAATTAATTGATGAACAAATTCAAGTGAGATCAAGGAACCAAACTATTTATAAGGTCATTGATGTTATAGAAAAAAATACACAAAGTGCAATACTTATAAACATATGGTCCTTTGTAGCACATATGATTAATTTTTGTAAAAATATTTTGTTTGATTATTATTTTCCTGAAGATGCTGGTACTGTTTTATCGAAGAAAAGCTTTAAATAATATATGCAATAAATGTATTCTTCTTTTTGAAATGTTTTTAATATATATATATATATATATATATATATATATATATATATATATATATATATATATATATATATACTATGAGAACATGTAAAGTAAAGGTAATAGTTTCATATTAGTTATGTAACAGCTCCAAACTTAAATACCAAGAATAATGTCTTATAATATCATAACCATAAAATAAATATTTATACACATTTATTATTTACCTCTGATGTTTTTCTCTTTCATTTGTGTCATCGTCGTTTCGTCTAAACATGAAACAATATGAAAAATCAATCTGTGATGTATAATTTATCAAAATATACCTTAAATAAACAAAACAATCCATTTTTGTTCACCAGTAGTTACATAACACTAACTAGACTAATGAATAAATAGTGTCTAGTTAAAGTTTGAATTTATTCTTTTAATATTTATTTATTTATTTCTAGGGAACCGTTTATACTAGGTAAGTTCTAAATAGCTATATATTATCTAAACATGTAAGATAAAGGTGAAAGTTACATATTCTTTTTGTAACCGCCCCATACTTTATTAAAAATAATAATGTTATATAATATCATACCCATACAATATATATTTATTCTCTATTATTTACCTCTGATGTTTTTCTCTTTCATCCTTGTCATCATCGTCTCGTCTAAACATGAAACAAAAAAACAAATCGATCTGTGATCTCTAATTTGTCAGAATATACCTAAAGTAAACAAAAGAATCCAATGAATCTCAATAAAGTCTAAATAATAATAATTCAAAATAGTTTCGGCGGTGATATAGCCTTCATCAGTAGTTGCCTAACACTAACTAGACTGAATGAATAAACTATTGTCTAGTTAAAGTTTGAGTACCCTTTTAATATTTATTTACTTTTAGGGAATCGTTATAACAAGGTAAATTCTAAATAGCTATAAATTATCAAAACGTGTAAGATAAAGGTAAATATTTCATATTATTTTTGTAACAGCAAAAAACGTTACTGTCAAGAATATTGTAATATTAAATACTAATGCAATAAATATTATTACTAATTCATTGGTTACCTCTGGTGGTTTTGTCTTCCGTCTTTATCATTATCATCGTCACGTCTAAACATGAAACATAAAAAAACATACTTTCACCTCTAGTTTGTCAGGAAATACCTAAGGTAAACAAAAGACTGCAATAAATTTAAGTAACCACTAATTAATAATCCAGAACAGCCTCAGAGATACTAAATGACACTAAATAGACTGAATGAATAAACTAGTGTCTTGTTAGAGTTTCAGTACAATATTTTAATATTTTTTATTTCTAGTGAATCTAAATATATATATATATATATATATATATATATATATATATATATATATACATTATCAGAACATGTAAGATAAAGGTAAAAGTTACATATTATTTTTGTAACCGCAACAAACGTTATTAATATGAATATTGTATTATAATATAATACCAACACAATAAATATTTATACTCATTTATTATTTACCTCTCATGATTTTCTCTTTCATCTGTGTCATCATCGTCTCGTCTAAACATGAAACATAAAAAAATATCAATCTGTGATCTCTAATTTGACAGAATATTTCTTTAGTAAACAAAAGAATCCACTGAATCTCAGTGAGCACTAAATAATAATATAAAATAGTTTCAGCGTTGATGTAGCCTTCATCAGTAGTTGCCTAACACTAACTAAACTGAATGAGTGTCTAGTTAAAGTTTGAGTACTCTTTAATATTTATTTACTTCTAAAGAAACGTTTACACTAGGGAAAGTATAAATAGCTATATATTATTAGGACATGTGAGATAAAGGTAATGGTTTCATATTATTGTTGTAACAGCTATAAAACTTAAAAAACAAAAATAATATAATATAATATCATGCCCATACAATAAGTATTTATACTCATTTAGTATTTACCTCTCAGGTTTTTCTCTTTCATCTCTGTCTAAACATGGAACATTAAAAAAATCTATCTGTGATCCATGATTGGTTAAAGTAAACAAAAGAATCCAATGAATATTTAGTAGGCATTAAATAATAATCTCAACTAGATTCGAAAGTAACGTAGGAAAAGGCTATTAATAACTAGACTGAATGAATAAAATAATGTCTAGTTAAATTTGAGTATATTCTTTTATTATATATTTATTTCTAATGAGTCGTTTAGGCTGGGAACGTTATATATATATATATATATATATATATATATATATATATATATATATATATATATATATATAAATCAATTATCATTACTAAATAGTTCTTACTAAGTTCTAATTAACTATATATTGTCTAAACATAAAAGAATAAAGGTAAACATTACATTTTATTTTTGTAACGGCTAAAAACGTTATCAAAATTCATGTAATATAATATAACCATACAACAAATATTTTTACTCATTGATTATTTACCTCTCATGTTTTTCTTTTTTATCTCTGTCATCGTCGTCTTGTTTAAACATGACACATAAAAAAATAACAATCAATCTGTGATCTCTAATTTGTCAGAACATAAATAAAGTAAATAAAAGAATATAATCAATCTCAGTGAGCAATAAATAATAATCGAACATAACCATCGAGCACTTAGTTTCGGCGGTGATGTAACCTTCATCACTAATTGGCTAACACTAACTGGGCTAAATGAATAAACTAGAGGGAAGAGTTTGAGCACTTTTTATTTACAATTTAATTTCCTTTAGTGAGACGTTTACTCTAGGTAAGTTCTAAATGACTATATATTATCGAGACATGTGAGAAAAAGGACAAAGTTACATGTTATTATTGTAAGAGCGACAAACGTTATTATCAAGAATATTGTATTATAAAATAATAGCACAATAAATATTTATGCCCATTTATTAGTTACCTCTGGTGTTTTTCTCTTTCATCTTCATCATCGTCGTCTCGTCTAAACATGAAACATAAATAAATATCAATCTGTGACCTCACATTTATCAGAACATACATAAATTGAACAAAAGAACCTAATGAAACACAGTGTGCACTAAATAATAATCCTGACGAGTATCGGCGATGATAAAGCCTTCATCGCTAATTGGCTAACACTAACTAGACTGAATAATAAAATCTAGTGTTTAGTCAGAGGAATAAACTAAAGTCTAGTTAGAGTATGCGGACATTCTTTTACCATTTGTTTACATCTAGGAAAACGTTTACACTAGGTACGTTCTAAATAGCAATAAATTATCAGAACTTTTAAGGTAAAGGTAAAGATTACATATTATTTATGTAACAGCTCTAAACGTTTGTAACAGAAATAATGTTATATAATATATTCATACAATATGTATTTATACTCATTTATTATTTACCTCTGATGTTTTTCTCTTTCATCTGTGTCATCGTCGTCTCGTCTAAACATGAAACATAAAAACAAATCAATCGGTGATCTCTAATTTAACAGAATATTCCTAAGTAAACAAAAGAATTCAATGAATCTCAACAAAGCCTAATAATAATAATGACTAGTTTCGGCGATGATGTAGCCTTCATCAGTAATTGGCTAATACTAACTAAACTGAATGAATAAACTAGTGTCTATTTAAAGTTTGAATCTACCCTTTTAATATTTATTTATTAGTAGGGAACCGTTTACACGAGGTAAGTTCTAAATAACTATATATTATGAGAACATGTAATATAAAGGTAAAAGTTACATATTGTTTTTGTAACCGCCCTATACGTTATTAGCAATAATAATGTTATATAATACCATAACCATACAATAAATATTTATACTCATTTATTATTTACCTCTTATGATTTTCTCTTTCATCCCTGTCATCATCGTCACGTCTAAACATGAAACATAAAAACAAATCAATCTGCGATCTCTAATTTGACAGAATATACCTAAAGTCAACAAACGAATTCAATGAATCTCAAATAATAATAATGACCAGTTTCGGCGATAATGTAGCCTTCATCAGTAATTGTCTAACACTTATAAATACAATTATTGAAATTTATAGTTCTGTATGAGTCCTACAAACAAGTAACGGCTCCAGCCCAGGTCTACCCAATATTTATTTTTAAAATCCATAATTATCAATAATTTTAAAAGATAAATGTTATATATATATATATATATATATATATATATATAAAAGATCAAATGAAATTCTTATAAAGTCATCGTGAAATTTAGAATGCACCAAGCAACAATAAAATAACAAATAATCGCTCTATTTAACTTATATCTATTTACCTTGCAAGTAAAAATGCCCTCAAACACACCATGTATTATAAATAATTAGAGGAAAGATACATCTTAGAGGTAGAACCCCTCTTCCCGGTAGTTACGACCCCCAAAAATTGAGCCTACCCATAAAATAAATCCTGAAACCGCCACTGCGTCCTATGACAGCTATGTTTTTTAAACACTTGAAGAATGGTTCAAACTCATTAGGAATCAAAGAACCTATTTTTATAGTAGGACATATATTGTAATATAAAACATATTTTGCCTAGATAGCTTGATTTGATTCTCTGTAATTGAACAAAACTAGCCTATAACGTAAATACGAGTAACAAAACTGTCGTTCTTACAAACACATAAACAACTTACCGTTCCATGTATTTAAGTTGCCAGTCGCTCTGCTCGTTTTCCATGTCTCCGAGTAGATCCAAAATGGCGCAGGTCATTTCTTGATATTTCCTAATGTCTGTTGGGTTCAGTACGAGCACGGCCGCGCAGCCCCAAGCCCCTGATATCTGATGAATTTTAAGCAACATTAAATGACAGTCGTAAACAGAAATAGTAAATATTTTATGACGTCATGAAACGTCCATTAAATATTCATTCCGTTTTAGCGTAAAAGTGGTTTAGTACACTCGTAACAAAAATGATGTAAGCTCTTTCAAAACATTAATTTATATTAATCATTTAAACAATAGTTTATGACTATCCGAACTTTGAATTTAGTAGATTTGTTAAAACTTACAGACAGAACGTTTTCGATTACTATGTGCCGATCTTCATCAGTGTCTTCTGTTTGGAGATGTTGTGTCAAGCGGTGACGGTTTTAAAGGCAGGTTTTCCATTGTATCAACGAGTATGTGTGATGTGTATTGTGTTTGTTCGTTTAATATGTTTGTTCTTTGTGTTTTTGTGTGTCTGTAAATTTCATATTTTTCTAGTGTGTTGAGAATATGGTCCTTTTTTGTTGATGTGTAGGATTTCTAGGTTTTGGTAAATGTCTGTGTATTTGTGTCCTGTATCTTTTATGTGGTTGTAAAATGTTGAGTTGGTGTTCCGTTTGTGTTCTTCAACTCTTTGTTTAAAGCTGTGACCTGTTTGTCCAATTTAGAACTTGTTATATTCGTCGCAGTTCACTTTGTATACGCCTGGTCCTTGTAGTTTATCCTTGTTGTTGGTGTTGTGTTGTATTTTGTATTGTAGCTTGTTATTAGTTTTGTATGCTATTTTGTATCCTATTTTTTGAAATTTGCGGGCTATTTTGTTTGTTGTTTTGTTTGTGAATGGTAATGTGATGTATTTTTTCCCTGTCTGTAGTGTTAATTTTAGGGTTTTTTTGTGCCATAGTTTGTCTATTATTGTGATGTTGTATCCATTTGTGTATGTTAAATATTTAATTGTGTCTAGTTCTTTGTTTATGTTTTCTGTGGTTATTGGGACTTCTTTAAGTCTATGGAGCATGGATCTGAAGGCAGCGTGTTTGTGTTGGATAGGGTAGTTTGAGGTGTTGTGGATAAGTGTGCCTGTCGTTATGGGTTTCCTGTAAATGATGAAGCTGTGTTTTTGTGTGTGGCTTTTTGTTATGGTTAGGTCGAGGAAGTTTAGGGATTGGTTGGTTTCAATTTCTGAAGTGAAGTGGAGTTTTGGGTGTATTTTATTAGTGTAGGTGAGGAGTTGTTCGCATTGACGGGAGTTGCCTCTGTATAGTGTTATAATATCATCGACGTATCTGTGCCAGTAAATAATTTTGTGTGCGTGTGTATTGTTTGAGTATTTTGGTGTTTTCTATGTGTTGTGAAGGATGTTTATAATTGTTATAATTGTTGAAAATTAATTTATACTTTATTTTTAATATTTTTGTAAAAAAAATTAATTGATGATAAACTTAATGTAAATAATGTAAGTAATAACAATAGTAGAGCAAACCAGATATAAAATCAAACACATAACTACATTAACCAAAAATAGAAATATAAACTTAGACTACAAGAAAACAACTAATAATAACCTTAGATATCTAATTAATCGTTACAAATATTTACATTAAAAGTTTAAATCTAACATATATGGTCTCTTATTCTCTTTTCCTGTCTCCCTGTCTGTCTGTCTGTCTGTCTGTATCTCTCTCTCTCTCCCTCTCTCTCCCCCCCTCTCTCTCTCTCCCCTCTCTCTCTCTCTCTCTCTCTCTCACTCTCTCTCTCTTTGCTTTCAAATATAAAAAGTAATTTTTACTATAACAAGTAGTTCATTTTTTACCTAATATTTAGATACAAATTAAAATTAGTTTGAAACTTTAAGGTTTAAATAGACGTTATCTACATACGTTCTTCAGTGAAAAAGCGTCCATCGGCGCCGGATGCAAGCACTTCAACCCATACACATTGTAGAACAAGGCTAGCGCATTCAACAGCTGTAAAATGTTCATCCTGAAACAGTTAAGTTTGGTTGTTTCTAAAATACTAGAAACAGTTTGTTCTCTTAGAATAACTAGTAATTTATTTCTAAACAATCATATAATACCTTTACCTGAACCAGTTAATGGTTTATTCAGTTTGAAAATTGTAAATATTTTTATCTGCCGGTTTTATTTATAATGAAATAATACTGTTTAAAACGAGACGGTCTTGTAAACGTAGTTCTATATGAGGTCCTTCTAATTAATCCGAAATGAATTTTATTTCTATAATTCAGTACAGTACTTATTGTACTGTATTGAAAATATTTAGTTTTTTTTAAATATTAGTAAATTTAAAAAATACTAAAAACAAGAATGTTAAATTGGTGTTTCGCTCATTACACAATCCTAAATAATTCTCGGAAATCTGCTTCAACACCATTGTCAATCAATCCAGTGGCGTAAATGCGCCCCCAGAGTGGAATAATTAACACGTACTGTACACTGACGTGATGCACTCACGTAGATACAGCAAGCATAATGTGATTTGGATGTTTTAAATACAAACCCCTAAACAACCATTGTCATCAAAATGAAGGTTTAGGGTTTTACAAGTTGAACCAATATGAGCAGTAATATTTGTCGATTCAAATGGATACAAACAAGGGAAGTTATGTTCTCTGTGTTGCTGTGAGGAATTGGAGCCGTTCGGCGTTGGAGACGGGAAAGAATGTGAAAGATTTCAGAGTGATATCGCAGGCGTACGCCGAGGATATCCCAGGCGTAGAGTGTGAAGGTGTAAGTGCGTTATACAAAGGGCTTAAAGCCGACAAATATTTAAACATTATGTAATAATTAACTCTGTAACACCGAGGGAAATGGTAAAGACGACGTCCTTGAGCAAATAGCTTAAGGCAAGATTTAGTAAAAAGGAGAGTCGAGAGGAGGAAGGGTTCGTGGTTAGGAAGGAATCTAAAAGAAGGACATCGCGGGTCGTTTTAAGGAGGTTTCCTGCACCGACCTATAGAAGGAAATATTGAAGTCACAAGTAGAGTAATGTTTAACATTCAAAAATAATTGGAATTAGGAAGATTTTATATAACATTAAAAAAATAACAAAATAAGGTAGTTTGTCGATTAAATTTACGGAAGTAAAATATTTGTTGAAAAATGTTCGGTATACAATTAGAAATGAATATAAAACCACGAAACAATGAACTCCGATTTAGAAGAGACTGAGAGAAACAAATAGACAGGACGAATTAGAAAGAGAGAGAGTCCTATATTGTGTTTAAGCCTAAAATTAAACCAATCATGATAACCCAGACTATACAGTATAATAAGATAAATAATCATTAATAGAAAACATGTATATGACTTATTCTAACTATATATACACTGACAGCAATTAAGTTTGAGTAATTAACATATTTTTAAACTCTACATACCTCGTGAATGTTGTGACTGAAAGCTCCGTCCCCGGGAAAAAATTCCAGAGCCTAGGGTTTAAACGATTTCTGGAATAATGAAGCTTGCTTGCTCAGTTCAGAGACTGGAGTTTTTATTCGTTTTTTGAACAAACATGTAAATAACCCATGACAAGTGTAACACTTTTAACCTAGTTTGAGTGAGCAAATAAGCAAATGCTAAAGGTGTTGCCCAACGTTTGTAACGATTTGGAAAATGTAATGCTAGAAGTATTTTGTTGAAAAATATCTCGTTATACATGATGTTTTTTATATTATTAATAATATACATACTTAGGTTAAGACGAAAAACTACTTAGGTTATTTCTCAGGTATAATAACAGAAATTTACCTCCAAAACCTTGACGAATTAATCACACAAACCATAAAAACACACGACCCCAACGGACATTGGATACGATATGTTGACGATGGATTACACATCTCACAAAATAAAGCAATAAATAATAACATCATTCTAAATGAAATCAACAACTTACACCCTAACATAAAATTCACAATGGAAGAAGAAATAAACGATAAAATAAACTATCTAGACCTAACAACAACCAGAAATACAAGTAAAATTGAATACTAATTTATAGGAAACTCACACAAACCATTAATACAATACCAAACCACTCTAACCATCCCTCCAACATAAAATGACTGCTTACAACTCACTCTTATACAGAATGCTAAAACTGCCTCTAAAAATGAAGAAAAAGCCAAAGAGAAAAAAATAATATAATCAATAAAATAATAAAATCAAATAGCCAAAAAATGGATACAATAAAAAAAACTATAGATAAATTACAATTTAAAATATTAAATTAATTAAAACAACCTAAAATCGAACTACAAATAACAACAAAATGGGCCACATTCACATATACATAGTACAACACAAAAGGAATTACTAAAACACTAAAAAATAATAATATTAACATAGCTTACAAAAACACAGGAAACATAATCAATAAAATAAACCATTGGGAAAAAATATGTCCCATACTTAATAACGGAATATACAAAATTGAATGCCCACACTGTAATAAAATATACATAGGCCAAACAAAAAAGAAATTAAAAGACATACATCAAGAACACCTCAATGTATACATCAAACCTGAAACTTAGCTACACACGCCATCAAAAACAAACACACGTTCTCTACATTAGAAAACGTACACCTAATAAAAAAAAAGTACAAAAAGGCCTCAAAATGACAACCTGGGAACAACTACGAATTTATAAAAATAATATCATAAACGAACAAATACAAATAAAATCAAAAACGATAAATTATTCAACCTAATACACAAAATTAACCCCAAGACAAACTTAAAGGACTCGCACATTACAGTGAATCCGAATAAGATTCTTGTATATATATATATATATATATATATATATATATATATATATATATATATATAAATTTATATATATATATATATATATATATATATATATATATACATTTCTCCACAAGAATTGTATAAGCAACTTGGTGTAATATTTTCGACGATAACACTTAGATTTGCTACTGATCATGATAATTCTGCCATTATGGAAAATATTTCAGTAGTTTGTTAATATTATTTCTGTAGAAAGATATTTGTAGTAGTTATAATAATACAGGCTCTATATTACATTATAAATAAAATATTATAGGATATACAACAAACAAGCCACGCCTAACAATTAGCTTACAATTTGCAAGCAGGTTTTGTACACAAGGAAATAATAAACAATTTTTTTTAATTTTATTTCACTTTCCCAAACGTTGTTTCTATTAACCTAGAAAGCAGTAACCAATGTATAATTGTATGGTGTTAATACGTCGTTATTACGAGAAAACATTTACCCGGAATCAATACAATTAGCTGATACGTAAGCAAAGAGCGGGCGCTGGTTATTCAGTAGTTAGCCTAACCTTGTTAGTGGTTATGTAACTGTTTGTGTAACTCATGTTTGGGTTAATAATTCATGTAGTATGTTTGCTCAGGCTCTTATCAGTCAACATTTCTCTGTAGTTCATGAATGTCTACAATTTGTGTAAGAATGTCAAGTTACTATCATTCAGACCAACGACTTCTTTCTTATGCACGACCTAAAATCACTGGGTTCTGTAATACAGGTCATATAAGCTATAGTTACTTTTGTTGGAGAGCCTTACTCACCAGGTATAAATGAATTGTTGAGAATTGTTTTTGGAGTTCGTCCATTGCGTGCATTGCCGAAATTATTGTGGCATTTCAGACTTCTTAATACAACTGAGGATAAACCATTCATAATTATTCTGACAATTGTTTATTAAAGTTATTTATTAACATCATTATTTATCAAGAATCAATAATTATGTATTTTTTATTACTTTAAAATAATAATGTACTTATATAATTATAACTGTATGAAGCAACTGTGGCGTAATGTTTATTTTTAAATAAATAAAACCTCTAAACCACAAATAACATTTATTTATACCTTATGTACATTTCGATTGCCCAGCAATCATCTTCAGAGGTATTTAAAAAATACAACTCAGTATTGTATTTTTTAAATACCTCTGAAGATGATTGCTGGGCAATCGAAATGTACATAAGGTTTAAGTAAATGTTATTTGTGGTTTAGAGGTTTTATTTATTTAAAAAAATACTTATATAATTGAATAAAAACTTGGAATGATTTTAGGGAATAATGTCTTTTTTTGTTTTTTGATTGATAAATCAGCTGCTGCATGTTCAAAACCCATTAACAAGCGATCGGAAATAAAAAAAAAGAAGACAAAGATCCATTTGTGCATGTAATAGGGAATAGCAGCTTGTGGGTAGAGATGGTTTTAGTGACAGAGGCAGGTTTCGATCAGTGACTTTTACCGGTGACTTTAGTACCGGTGACAAGGGATACTGAGACTGCTCTGTATGTAGCAATAACAAGCAGGCCTACCGCACTGGTAAAACGATTCCACACCTCGCTTTTGGTTTTTTTTATTTTTCGAAGGCTCATTTTATTTAAAAATAAACTCCTATGAAATTAGGAACAAACTAACGAATGCGAAATAGCGTCTACTGTACACTACACTGTCACTATGTTGAAACTTGTCACAAATCGACCGCCCACTCACGACGAAAATGAGTAGAACCTGTGTTAGCGACAAATCAACCAATGACAACGACCAATTTCATCCTGTGACCGACGTTTTGCCCAACAACAACAGAGACAACCCCCCTCCCCCCGTGTCCCTTTCACTCAACAACACTGCACGACAATCGGTGCCGTAAACCGAACAGTGAGAGCAGAGCTGGTGACAGCGACAAATCAACCAATGGTAACCGTTTCATCCAGTAACTGCTACTTTTTGCCCAATCGCAACAGAGACAAACCCCCGTCTCACCTTCAGTCAACGACACTGCACGACAATCAGTGCCGTAAACCGAACAGTGAGAGCAGAGCTGGTGACAGCGACATAACAACCAATGGTAACCGTTTCATCCAGTAACTGCTACTTTTTGCCCAATCGCAACAGAGACAAACCCCCGTCTCACCTTCAGTCAACGACACTGCACGACAATCAGTGCCGTAAACCGAACAGTGAGAGCAGAGCTGGTGACAGCGACAAATCAACCAATGGTAACCGTTTCATCCAGTAACTGCTACTTTTTGCCCAATCGCAACAGAGACAAACCCCCGTCTCACCTTCAGTCAACGACACTGCACGACAATCAGTGCCGTAAACCGAACAGTGAGAGCAGAGCTGGTGACAGCGACATAACAACCAATGGTAACCGTTTCATCCAGTAACTGCTACTTTTTGCCCAATCGCAACAGAGACAAACCCCCGTCTCACCTTCAGTCAACGACACTGCACGACAATCGGTGCCGTAAACCGAACAGTGAGAGCAGAGCTGGTGACAGCGACATAACAACCAATGGTAACCGTTTCATCCAGTAACTGCTACTTTTTGCCCAATCGCAACAGAGACAAACCCCCGTCTCACTTTCAGTCAACGACACTGCACGACAATCAGTGCCGTAAACCGAGCAGTGAGAGCAGAGCTAGTGACAGCGACAAATCAACCAATGACAGTCGTTTCATCCAGTGACTGCGACATTTGCCCAATCACAACAAAGACAACTTCCGATCGATCCATTGTCACTGGAACTGGCTTTTTCCATATTTTGTCACCAGTGACAAGTCACCGTGACAGAAAATATCGACCATCCCTACTTGTGTGGGCGTCCGCACAATACGGAACTATTCATAATGTGCATAGGTGACAGTTGCGGTTTAAAACGAGCCCCCATTAGTGCGTTGGAGAGGTATCCCGAATACTAAACGAATTAAGAGCTATCAGAACTAGACCCAACTTATCATTTTACTGTCAGCGGTACTTGTAGGAGGGTGGCACTAAGAGGAAATGTAATCACAGTACGTGACCGTGAGATAACTTTCTTCTGCGAGAGACTAGCTGGGAATGGTTTCCTCTAATTCTACACACTTACTGTTTGAGGACGATAGTGGTGGGTTCTCTAGAAGCCCTTGAAATAGACTTCTAAATGCTTATTTACATCTATATAGATAATTGAAATTGTAAATATTTGATTATCGTCTCATTATATATATATATAACTTTGCATCACCATTTACTTGTATTCATTTATCACTTACACTAGCCTATAATTTACTTAAACAATTAACGCCAAAGACAAACTAAAACTTTTCACAGTGAGGTGAACAGTACCGGCATACAACGTGACAACGTAAATCTCACACGCCTTGTGTGTTTGGGGGCTGGTAAAACATTCAAGTTACAAGGGACATTTTTAATTACGGAGTTTATTATGTAAGGAGATTAGTTAAGTGAGAAATAAAGAAATTATGAAGAATTGTAAGAATAATAAAAAGTGCTATAAGTGATTAAACAAAGTTATTTAAGAGATAGGGGCCTGGTAAAAGGCTAAAAATATCACAGGGGAGAAGTGATAGGCGAGTTAAGTGCTTCGACTTAAATCCCAAAAGTAACGGACAGAATCCAAGGTCTCTCAAACAAAGTACAACAAACTTTATTAGATTGTATTTTCACCCAACAGATCGATTTTATAATAATTTAGTCAATTACTTATAGATTTAAATTCATTCTTTCATAAATTTTAATCAAGTTTATTATGTTACACCACTGTACCCTATGAAAAGATCCCAAATAACGGCTGGATAATATCCCGAGTAAATAGCATTATTTACATAATAAGTATTAAAAGATCAAATATCCTAAAGAGTCTACCATAGTTTTAAAATTTCATTAGTTGAATTAGTTATAATAATAAAGAATGTCATTGAATCTTCAAAAATTCACGGAAAGCATAAGTTGTATGTAAATACGTAATGTAAAGCCATATTAAATAAGACGTTATTAGGTTTCAGTAATTTAGCAACCTACAGCCGTGAATGTGGGTATCGAAAGATCTTTAAAATTAAAATATAAAATCTTTTTATTGTGTGGTGTATTGAGTGTGAGTGTGTGTGTGTGTGTGTGTGTGTGTGTGTGTGTGTGTGTGTGTGTGTGTGTGTGTGCGCGTACGTGCGTGCGTGCGTGCGCGCGCGCGCGCGTGTGTGTGTGTGTGTGTGTGTGTGTGTGTGTGTGTGTGTGTGTGTGTGTGTGTGTGTGTGCGTACGTGCGTGCGTGCGTGCGCGCGCGCGCGCGCGTGTGTGTGTGTGTGTGTGTGTGTGTGTCTGTGTGTGTGTGTGTGTGTGTGTGTGTGTGTGTGTGTGTGTGTGTGTGTGTGTGTGTGTGTGTGTGTGTGTGTGTGTGTGTGTGTGTGTGTGTGTGTGTGTGTGTGTGTGTGTGTGTGTGTGTGTGTGTGTGTGTGTGTGTGTGTGAGTGGGTTGTGCATGGGTGCGTGCGGGCGTGCATGCGTGCGTGCGTGTCTGTGTTGGAGGGGGCTGTAAATATAATAAAAATATCTGACACACAAAAACGCATATATAGTTTAAACTCTCACTTTAAACCTTGTCTTATTTTAACAGCATTTGGAAAGAGTTACTCCATTATCAAGGGAACTGAATCTGGTAAAGAAAAGTTTAGATTATGAAAATGTGTGTTGAAACATGTAACACAAACAGAAATTTTTTCAAGTCTATTCCTAATTTGATCAACAAAGACATTTTTTATTTTAGGTACTTTTTAATAAACAATTACAAGAAATATAAATAAAGTAACATAACCTATGTGTAAAAACAGTTTTACTACATAGCATGTAACATAAGATCTTTTTTTTGTGTGTGGAATCATATGTTATCACTTATTTTAAACCAAATGGGACGAATTAAATATATTGCATACCTTACCCCTTTTGTGAAAAGTTTTTCTCCTATTTAAAACTAAAATTAATTTATTAAATTTAATTAATCCATTAATAAATAAAAAAATCTGTATTCATCAAGTATCATTCACTACAAAATTTTAAAAGAATATATTTGAACATGAGTAAATCAATAAAAAGTATTTTATAACCAATAATAAATACACAAAAACCTCTTAACCACAAACTTTCTTTAATTTACCTTAATGTACATTTCAGTTACATAGTAACCATCCTCAGAGGGATAACATACAAAGACTTTGTATGTTATCCCTCTGAGGATGGTTACTTTGTAACTGAAATGTACATTAGGGTAAATTAAAGAAAGTTTGTGGTTAAGAGGTTTTTGTGTATTTATTATTAAATTCAACCACAGTATATTCCTAATAAATAGTAATTTTATAACCAGTTGAAAATTTGTTCTAGATATATATAGAAAGAGTGTGAAGTAATAGACAAAATTGAAAAAGATGTTAAGTTAAATAAAAATTAGAACTTTTAAAAATCTTATACAATTGGGCATGTAGGCCCTTTATGTTGGCACTTTATGTAATTCACAACTGTTAATTATTATAATTAAGTATATCTAAGCTGTTAGATTATTTTTGAAAGTTATTGTCTTGGTGATGGTTTTAGAGATACGAGTATTTTAGACAATATATTTGTGTGCTTTTCTTAGCTGGCTAAAAATAATACGAGGGAATATAAAGTGTGGGAAGTGCTACTCGCGTGTCGCATACAATTAGGCTGGCAGTGTGTTATCACGGGTGGCAACGCTTTATTGTTTACGCAATCGCGATAGCATAATTCTTCGGCGAATATTTCTCCCCCTCCATATAATTACAGAGTGTAAATACTGGGCGAATGCGACGCATATATTATAACGAAATTCAAAGTTGAAAATGTTAAACCTGAGTAAGCACTACTTAAAACCGAAAACTGTAGAAATTTCATAAATTCTTTTATCACCAAGAAAAAGCAGAAGTATTTTTCGATCATTGTTTTATCATTGCTTGTTGTGCAAAACACAAACTAAAATATTTTTTTCTATTCGATTTCCTAATTACACTGTGGCTCTTCATTCAATTCTTTTTTAATATTAAAAAAATTTTAAATTACTAAAACATAGCTAAATTCAATGCATCTACTTCCTTAAACCGACATAAATGTTCTTCAGGCGGAAATGTAAAAATTAAAGTTTGAAATTTAGTTCTATAAATTATTTTATTCACTACTAAATTGTTTTAACAAGAGAACAGTATAAAAAAGTGTCCACTAACTAAAGTGTCCGTGTTTGTTACGCACTATTGCAAAACACTTGTACGCAAACGTGTGATTCCCTGAGCAGTCATGAGGGACAACACTTATAAACTAACGTGTGATTCCATCAGCAATCACGTGGGACAAACATTTGTACGCAAATGTGTGATTGCCTGGTCAATCACGAAGAGTAAACACTTGTACGCAAAAGTGTGATTCCCTGAGCAGTAACGAAGGACAAACACTTGTAAGCTAATGTGTGATTCCCTGAGCAGTCACGAAGGACAAACACTTGTACGCAAACGTGTGATTCCCTGAGCAGTCACGAAGGACAAACACTTGTACGCAAACGTGTGATTCCCTGAGCAGTCACGAAGGACAAACACTTGTACGCAAACGTGTGATTCCCTGAGCAGTCACGAAGGACAAACACTTGTACGCAAACGTGTGATTCCCTGAGCAGTCACGAAGGACAAACACTTGTACGCAAACGTGTGATTCGTTGAGCAGTCACGAAGGACAAACACTTGTAAGCTAATGTGTGATTCCCTGAGCAGTCACGAAGGACAAACACTTGTACGCAAACGTGTGATTACCTGAGCAGTCACGAAGGACAAACACTTGTACGCAAACGTGTGATTCCCTGAGCAGTCACGAAGGACAAACACTTGTACGCAAACGTGTGATTCCCTGAGCAGTCACGAAGGACAAACACTTGTACGCAAACGTGTGATTCCCTGAGCAGTCACGAAGGACAAACACTTGTACGCAAACGTGTGATTCCCTGAGCAGTCACGAAGGACAAACACTTGTACGCAAAAGTGTGATTCCCTGAGCAGTCACGAAGGACAAACACTTGTACGCAAAAGTGTGATTCCCTGAGCAGTCACGAAGGACAAACACTTGTACGCAAACGTGTGATTCCCTGAGCAGTCACGAAGGACAAACACTTGTAAGCTAATGTGTGATTCCCTGAGCAGTCACGAAGGAGAAACACTTGTAAGCTAATGTGTGATTCCCTGAGCAGTCACGAGGGACAACACTTATAAACTAACGCGTGATTCCATCAGCAATCACGTGGGACAAACATTTGTACGCAAAAGTGTGATTCCCTGAACAGTCACGAAGGACAAACACTTGTAAGCTAATGTGTGATTCCCTGAGCAGTCACGAGGGACAACACTTATAAACTAACGCGTGATTCCATCAGCAATCACGTGGGACAATCATTTGTACGCAAACGTGTGATTCCCTGAGCAGTCACGAAGGACAAACACTTGTAAGCTAATGTGTGATTCCCTGAGCAGTCACGAGGGACAACACTTATAAACTAACTTGTGATTCCATCAGCAATCACGTGGGACAAACATTTGTACGCAAAAGTGTGATTCCCTGAACAGTCACAACAGACAAACACTTGTACGCAAACGTGGGATGCCGTCAGCAATCACAAGAGACAAAAACCCTTGTAAAAAATGTGTGATTTTATGAGCAGTCACGAGGGACGAACACTTATACCCAAATGTGTATTTCCCTGTGCAATCACGTGGGACAAACATTTGTACGCAAAAGTGTGATTCCCTGAACAGTCACGAAGGACAAACACTTGTAAGCTAATGTGTGATTCCCTGAGCAGTCACGAAGGACAAACACTTGTACGCAAACGTGTGATTCCCTGAGCAGTCACGAAGGACAAACACTTGTACGCAAACGTATGATTCCCTGAGCAGTCACGAAGGACAAACACTTGTACGCAAACGTGTGATTCCCTGAGCAGTCACGAAGGACAAACACTTGTACGCAAACGTGTGATTCCCTGAGCAGTCACGAAGGACAAACACTTGTACGCAAACGTGTGATTCCCTGAGCAGTCACGAAGGACAAACACTTGTACGCAAAAGTGTGATTCCCTGAGCAGTCACGAAGGACAAACACTTGTACGCAAAAGTGTGATTCCCTGAGCAGTCACGAAGGACAAACACTTGTACGCAAACGTGTGATTCCCTGAGCAGTCACGAAGGACAAACACTTGTAAGCTAATGTGTGATTCCCTGAGCAGTCACGAAGGAGAAACACTTGTAAGCTAATGTGTGATTCCCTGAGCAGTCACGAGGGACAACACTTATAAACTAACGCGTGATTCCATCAGCAATCACGTGGGACAAACATTTGTACGCAAAAGTGTGATTCCCTGAACAGTCACGAAGGACAAACACTTGTAAGCTAATGTATGATTCCCTGAGCAGTCACGAGGGACAACACTTATAAACTAACGCGTGATTCCATCAGCAATCACGTGGGACAATCATTTGTACGCAAACGTGTGATTCCCTGAGCAGTCACGAAGGACAAACACTTGTAAGCTAATGTGTGATTCCCTGAGCAGTCACGAGGGACAACACTTATAAACTAACTTGTGATTCCATCAGCAATCACGTGGGACAAACATTTGTACGCAAAAGTGTGATTCCCTGAACAGTCACAACAGACAAACACTTGTACGCAAACGTGGGATGCCGTCAGCAATCACAAGAGACAAAAACCCTTGTAAAAAATGTGTGATTTTATGAGCAGTCACGAGGGACGAACACTTATACCCAAATGTGTATTTCCCTGTGCAATCACGTGGGACAAACATTTGTACGCAAAAGTGTGATTCCCTGAACAGTCACGAAGGACAAACACTTGTAAGCTAATGTGTGATTCCCTGAGCAGTCACGAGGGACAACACTTATAAACTAACGCGTGATTCCATCAGCAATCACGTGGGACAAACATTTGTACGCAAAAGTGTGATTCCCTGAATAGTCACAACAGACAAACACTTGTACGCAAACGTGTGATGCCGTCAGCAATCACAAGGGACAAAACCCCTTGTAAACAAATGTGTGATTTTATGAGCAGTCACGAGGGACGAACACTTGTACCCAAATGTGTGTTTCCCTGTGCAGTCACGAGGGACGAACACTTATAAGCGAATGTGTAATACCCTGAGCAGTATCGAGGGACAGGCCCTTGTACGCAAGTGTGTGATTCCCTGAACAGTCGCTAAGAACAAACACTTGTACGCAAACGTGTGATGCTGTCAGCAGTCACGAGGGACACGTGTATGCAAATGTAAGCCAACCTGAGCAGTCACGAGAGACAAACATTTGTACACAAGCGTGTGATGCTGTCAGCAGTCACAAGGGACAAAACCCCTTGTAAACAAATGTGTGATTTTATGAGCAATCACGAGGGACGAACACTTGTACCCAAATGTGTGTTTCCCTGTGCAGTCACGAGGGACGAACACTTATAAGCGAATGTGTAATACCCTGAGCAGTAACGAGGGACAGGCCCTTGTACGCAAGTGTGTGATTCCCTGAACAGTCGCTAAGAACAAACACTTGTACGCAAACGTGTGATGCTGTCAGCAGTCACGAGGGACACGTGTATGCAAATGTAAGCCAACCTGAGCAGTCACGAGAGACAAACATTTGTACACAAGCGTGTGATGCTGTCAGCAGTCACAAGGGACAAACATTTGTACACAAATGTGTAATTCCCTGAGCAGTCACGAGGGACAACCTTTATACACAAACGTGTAATGCCGTCAGCAGTCACAAGGGATTACCATTTGTACACAAATGTGTGATTCCCTGAGTAGTCACGAGGTATAAACATTTGTACCAAAATTAATGAAGACCTGAGCCGTCTCGAAGGACAAACACTAATGTGTGATGACCCCAGCAGTCACGAGAGACACTGTACGTTAGGCAAGATTTCTATTACAGTATGAAATGATTTACTCCCTTGAAGCATTTCCGTGAACGGCATATAGGTTATGCGAGACCGGAAGTCCTTTCAATTTATTCACATTTCCGGGAGACTCAGTACTAAAACCCGGTTGTTAAAACCCAATTTCCTGTATTGCAGAAAGTAGGTTTCGCTGGTTTACCTTACTTCTTTCCACTACCTAATAGTTTGTTCTGTTGCAATAACATAAACGTTTCTATTCATGTGCAATGCTTGCGGGGAGTCTTTATTTCTAAATGTTTCCATCAAAAACAATTATAAATATTTCACTTTATTTATTATTCAAGCCATATATTTGTGATTTCAACGACATTTACTAATATTTCGAGTATCATTGTTCCTATAACAACTTTTATTTACAAATGCTTTCAATTATTTAATTTTAAGTTCAATAAAGTTATCTCTTTTTCGTCGCTTTTCAACAAATTTGTGACGTTTCGTTTAGTCTCGATAATAGTTTGATTTCATCACTAGATGCGTTCTGTGTTTAAGGGTAAATAAGTGATAACATATGATTTCATAAAACAGCTGATTTTATGTTATAGGTTAAGTGAGAGAACAGCTGTTTTAACAAATAGGTTATGTTACTTTGTTTATTTATTAACACGTTAAAATGTTGCTACGAATTATTTTGTATCAGTTAATAAATTTAATAATCTATATATCTCTAAATCTTACTTCAACTACGTAATTGAAATAATGAGAGTGAGTTATGTATTTTTTAATACAAATTTTTAAATAAAAAAAATGACGCATTAAAGATTTTTTCAAGAACTGACTTCAATTATATTCGTTAAATAGAATTTGTATTCATTAATTTGTTAAACATCTGTTAAAAGTTTTCTCAACTACATTCTAGAACTGTAGGATTCACGTTTGTCAGCCAGTCATCTGCAGCTTCAACATATTTTAATACGTTTTTTGTATTTTTAATACAAGGGCATGAGTAAATTTCTCGTATAAAAGTTATTATAGTTTTATATAAATTCTCTGTCTTGCTTGGATTGTTATAACTTTTTTTAATTTAAATAAATTGTTTTTTTTAAGATTGCTGTGTCAAATAAATAAAACATCAAATACAGTTGTGCCTCCTTACAGGAGCGGATCTAGAAAAATATTTTGGGGAGGGCTGGTGTGAGGGGAGGAAAAGGGTTCCCCCGACCGGAAAATGTTTAGTAGATATAGTAGTTACGGTGTAAACTCTAAGGGCCTTCTATCTGAGGGAAATAGTTATATAATATTAACACGAATTATATATGTAACACGCCTGCTATGTAATATTACACAGGAATTATTTAGCCCCATTTGCCATATATTTACAATGTAAACCACCTATTTATTACATTGCGGGTAGCCCTATTTATTAATGATTACAGTATGAGATTATAGTGAATAATATGGGTTTGTAAATATATTCTACTAATTATTAAGTAGATGTAAATCCGGGACTATCGCAGACATCGGAAATGACATTTTACTGTACACTTACAGTGTTATTGTTATTTTATAGTTTAAAAATTTTCACTTTTCTATATTTTGGAAGGGGCTTGAGCCTTTAAATCCGCCAACTACCTCCGTATCCGCTATATGGCGTCACACTGAGAATCGAAGAATAGTTTATGTTCAAACGTTCATAAACGCCCATGTCCGAGTCAGTTTGTTTTTATGTATATAGTACCGTATTGTTTACATACAGGAGCCTTATCATTTCCTAGTTGATTGTTGAGCCGATGGGTTCCACAGCCTTACTGCTTTCCTCTGAAACCTCCTCAGTCAGCCCCTAGCCGTTACACTCTCTGCACTTGTTCGTGTTAGTTATACAGTATTTGCGTAATTACCTTGTAAATATTCTTCTGCTCGGCAATAATGCCCACGAAGTGTATCAACATTGATACATACAGTAGCCATATCATTTCCTGGTTGATTGTTGAGCCGTTGGATTCCACAGCCTTACTGTTTTCCTCTGAAACCTCCTCAGTCAGCCCCTAGCCGTTACACTCTCTGCACTTGTGCGTGTTAGTTATACAGTATTTGCGTAATTACCTTGTAAATATTCTTCTGCTCGGCAATAATGCCCACGAAGTGTATCAACATTGATACATACAGTAGCCATATCATTTCCTGGTTGATTGTTGAGCCGTTGGATTCCACAGCCTTACTGTTTTCCTCTGAAACCTCCTCAGTCAGCCCCTAGCCGTTACACTCTCTGCACTTGTTCGTGTTAGTTTTACAGTATTTGCTTAGTTACCTTGTAAATATTCCTCTGCTCGGCAATAATACCCACGAAGTGTATCAACATTGATACATACAGTAGCCATATAATTTCCTGGTTGATTGTTGAGCCGTTGGGTTCCACAGCCTTACTGCTTTCCTCTAACACCTCCTCAGTCAGCTCCTAGCCGTTACACTCTCTGCACTTGTGCGTGTTAGTTATACAGTATTTGCGTAATTAACTTGTAAATATTCTTCTGCTCGGCAATAATGGCCACGAAGCGTATCAACATTGATACATACAGGAGCCATATCATTTCCTGGTTGATGGTTGAGCCGCTGCATTCCACAGCCTTACGGCTTTCCTCTAACACCTCCTCAGTCAGCCTCTAGCCGTTACACTCTCTGCACTTGTTCGTGTTAGTTATACAGTATTTGCGTAATTACCTTGTAAATACACTTCTGCTCGGCAATAATGGCCACGAAGTGTATCAACATTGATACATACAGGAGCCATATCATTTCCTGGTTGATGGTTGAGCCGCTGGATTCCACAGCCTTACTGTTTTCCTCTGAAACCTCCTCAGTCAGCCCCTAGCCGTTACACTCTCTGCACTTGTTCGTGTTAGTTATACAGTATTTGCGTGATTACTTTGTAAATACACTTCTGCTCTGCAATAATGGCCACGAAGTGTATCAACATTGATACATACAGGAGCCATATCATTTCCTGGTTGATTATTGAGCCGTTGGATTCCACAGCCTTACTGCTTTCCTCTGAAACCTCCTCAGTCAGCCCCTAGCCGTTACACTCTCTGCACTTGTTCGTGTTAGTTATACAGTATTTGCGTAATTACCTTGTAAATACACTTCTGCTCGGCAATAATGGCCACGAAGCGTATCAACATTGATACATACAGGAGCCATATCATTTCCTGGTTCATTGTTGAGCCGTTGGATTCCACAGCCTTACTGCTTTCCTCTGAAACATCCTCAGTCAGCCCCTAGCCGTTACACTCTCTGCACTTGTTCGTGTTAGTTATACAGTATTTGCGTAATTACTTTGTAAATACACTTCTGCTCGGCAATAATGGCCACGAATTGTATCAACATTGATACATACAGGAGCCATATCATTTCCTGGTTGATGGTTGAGCCGTTGGATTCCACAGCCTTACTGCTTTCCTCTGAAACCTCCTCAGTCAGCCCCTAGCCGTTACACTCTCTGCACTTGTTCGTGTTAGTTATACAGTATTTGCGTAATTACCTTGTAAATACACTTCTGCTCGGCAATAATGGCCACGAAGCGTATCAACATTGATACATACAGGAGCCATATCATTTCCTGGTTAATTGTTGAGTCGATGGATTCCACAGCCTTACTGCTTTCCTCTGAAACCTCCTCAGTCAGCCCCTAGCCGTTACACTCTCTGCACTTGTTCGTGTTAGTTATACAGTATTTGCGTAATTACCTTGTAAATACACTTCTGCTCGGCAATAATGGCCACGAAGCGTATCAACATTGATACATACAGGAGCCATATCATTTCCTGGTTCATTGTTGAGCCGTTGGATTCCACAGCCTTACTGCTTTCCTCTGAAACATCCTCAGTCAGCCCCTAGCCGTTACACTCTCTGCACTTGTTCGTGTTAGTTATACAGTATTTGCGTAATTACCTTGTAAATACACTTCTGCTCGGCAATAATGGCCACGAAGCGTATCAACATTGATACATACAGGAGCCATATCATTTCCTGGTTCATTGTTGAGCCGTTGGATTCCACAGCCTTACTGCTTTCCTCTGAAACATCCTCAGTCAGCCCCTAGCCGTTACACTCTCTGCACTTGTTCGTGTTAGTTATACAGTATTTGCGTAATTACTTTGTAAATACACTTCTGCTCGGCAATAATGGCCACGAATTGTATCAACATTGATACATACAGGAGCCATATCATTTCCTGGTTGATGGTTGAGCCGTTGGATTCCACAGCCTTACTGCTTTCCTCTGAAACCTCCTCAGTCAGCCCCTAGCCGTTACACTCTCTGCACTTGTTCGTGTTAGTTATACAGTATTTGCGTAATTACTTTGTAAATACACTTCTGCTCGACAATAATGGCCACGAAGTGTATCAACATTGATACATACAGGAGCCATATCATTTCCTGGTTGATTGTTGAGTCGATGGATTCCACAGCCTTACTGCTTTCCTCTGAAACCTCCTCAGTCAGCCCCTAGCCGTTACACTCTCTGCACTTGTTCGTGTTAGTTATACAGTATTTGCGTAATTACTTTGTAAATACACTTCTGCTCCGCAATAATGGCCACGAAGTGTATCAAGATTGATACATACAGGAGCCATATCATTTCCTGGTTGATGGTTGAGCCGTTGGATTCCACAGCCTTACGGCTTTCCTCTGAAACCTCCTCAGTCAGCCCCTAGCCGTTACACTCTCTGCACTTGTTCGTGTTAGTTATACAGTATTTGCGTAGTTACCTTGTAAATATTCTTCTGCTCGGCAATAATGGCCACGAAGCGTATCAACATTGATACATACAGGAGCCATATCATTTCCTGGTTGATGGTTGAGCCGCTGGATTCCACAGCCTTACGGCTTTACTCTAACATCTCCTCAGTCAGCCCCTAGCCGTTACACTCTCTGCACTTGTGCGTGTTAGTTATACAGTATTTGCGTAATTACCTTGTAAATATTCTTCTGCTCGGCAATATTGGCCACGAAGTGTATCAACATTGATACATACAGGAGCCATATCATTTCCTGGTTGATGGTTGAGCCGCTGGATTCCACAGCCTTACGGCTTTCCTCTAACACCTCCTCAGTCAGCCCCTAGCCGTTACACTCTCTGCACTTGTGCGTGTTAGTTATACAGTATTTGCGTAATTACCTTGTAAATATTCTTCTGCTCGGCAATAATGGCCACGAAGCGTATCAACATTGATACATACAGGAGCCATATCATTTCCTGGTTGATGGTTGAGCCGCTGGATTCCACAGCCTTACGGCTTTCCTCTAACACCTCCTCAGTCAGCCCCTAGCCGTTACACTCTCTGCACTTGTGCGTGTTAGTTATACAGTATTTGCGTAATTACCTTGTAAATACACTTCTGCTCGGCAATAATGGCCACGAAGCGTATCAACATTGATACATACAGGAGCCATATCATTTCCTGGTTGATGGTTGAGGCGCTGGATTCCACAGCCTTACTGTTTTCCTCTGAAACCTCCTCAGTCAGCCCCTAGCCGTTACACTCTCTGCACTTGTTCGTGTTAGTTATACAGTATTTGCGTGATTACTTTGTAAATACACTTCTGCTCTGCAATAATGGCCACGAAGTGTATCAACATTGATACATACAGGAGCCATATCATTTCCTGGTTCATTGTTGAGCCGTTGGATTCCACAGCCTTACTGCTTTCCTCTGAAACATCCTCAGTCAGCCCCTAGCCGTTACACTCTCTGCACTTGTTCGTGTTAGTTATACAGTATTTGCGTAATTACTTTGTAAATACACTTCTGCTCGGCAATAATGGCCACGAATTGTATCAACATTGATACATACAGGAGCCATATCATTTCCTGGTTGATGGTTGAGCCGTTGGATTCCACAGCCTTACTGCTTTCCTCTGAAACCTCCTCAGTCAGCCCCTAGCCGTTACACTCTCTGCACTTATTCGTGTTAGTTATACAGTATTTGCGTAATTACCTTGTAAATACACTTCTGCTCGGCAATAATGGCCACGAAGCGTATCAACATTGATACATATAGGAGCCATATCATTTCCTGGTTGATTGTTGAGTCGATGGATTCCACAGCCTTACTGCTTTCCTCTGAAACCTCCTCAGTCAGCCCCTAGCCGTTACACTCTCTGCACTTGTTCGTGTTAGTTATACAGTATTTGCGTAATTACTTTGTAAATACACTTCTGCTCGACAATAATGGCCACGACGTGTATCAACATTGATACATACAGGAGCCATATCATTTCCTGGTTGATTATTGAGCCGTTGGATTCCACAGCCTTACTGCTTTCCTCTGAAACCTCCTCAGTCAGCCCCTAGCCGTTACACTCTCTGCACTTATTCGTGTTAGTTATACAGTATTTGCGTAATTACTTTGTAAATACACTTCTGCTCCGCAATAATGGCCACGAAGTGTATCAACATTGATACATACAGGAGCCATATCATTTCCTGGTTGATGGTTGAGCCGTTGGATTCCACAGCCTTACTGCTTTCCTCTGAAACCTCCTCAGTCAGCCCCTAGCCGTTACACTCTCTGCACTTGTTCGTGTTAGTTATACAGTATTTGCGTAGTTACCTTGTAAATATTCTTCTGCTCGGCAATAATGGCCACGAAGCGTATCAACATTGATACATACAGGAGCCATATCATTTCCTGGTTGATGGTTGAGCCGCTGGATTCCACAGCCTTACGGCTTTCCTCTAACACCTCCTCAGTCAGCCCCTAGCCGTTACACTCTCTGCACTTGTGCGTGTTAGTTATACAGTATTTGCGTAATTACCTTGTAAATATTCTTCTGCTCGGCAATATTGGCCACGAAGTGTATCAACATTGATACATACAGGAGCCATATCATTTCCTGGTTGATGGTTGAGCCGCTGGATTCCACAGCCTTACGGCTTTCCTCTAACACCTCCTCAGTCAGCCCCTAGCCGTTACACTCTCTGCACTTGTGCGTGTTAGTTATACAGTATTTGCGTAATTACCTTGTAAATATTCTTCTGCTCGGCAATAATGGCCACGAAGCGTATCAACATTGATACATACAGGAGCCATATCATTTCCTGGTTGATGGTTGAGCCGCTGGATTCCACAGCCTTACGGCTTTCCTCTAACACCTCCTCAGTCAGCCCCTAGCCGTTACACTCTCTGCAGTTGTGCGTGTTAGTTATACAGTATTTGCGTAATTACCTTGTAAATACACTTCTGTTCGGCAATAATGGCCACGAAGTGTATCAACATTGATACATACAGGAGCCATATCATTTCCTGGTTGATGGTTGAGCCGCTGGATTCCACAGCCTTACGGCTTTCCTCTAACACCTCCTCAGTCAGCCCCTAGCCGTTACACTCTCTGCACTTGTGCGTGTTAGTTATACAGTATTTGCGTAATTACCTTGTAAATACACTTCTGCTCGGCAATAATGGCCACGAAGCGTATCAACATTGATACATACAGGAGCCATATCATTTCCTGGTTGATGGTTGAGCCGCTGGATTCCACAGCCTTACGGCTTTCCTCTAACACCTCCTCAGTCAGCCCCTAGCCGTTACACTCTCTGCACTTGTGCGTGTTAGTTATACAGTATTTGCGTAATTACCTTGTAAATACACTTCTGCTCGGCAATAATGGCCACGAAGCGTATCAACATTGATACATACAGGAGCCATATCATTTCCTGGTTGATGGTTGAGCCGCTGGATTCCACAGACTTACCCCTGTCCTCTAACACCTCCTCAGTCAGCCCCTAGCCGTTACACTATCTGCACTTTTGCGTGTTAGTTATACAGTATTTGCTTAATTACCTTGTAAATATTCTTCTGCTCGGCAATAATGGCCACGAAGCGTATCAACATTGATACATACAGAAGCCATATCATTTCCTGGTTGATTGTTGAGCCGTTTGATTCCACAGCCTTACTGCTTTCCTCTGAAACCTCCTCAGTCAGCCCCTAGCCGTTACACTCTCTGCACTTTTTCGTGTTAGTTATACAGTATTTGCGTAATTACCTTGTAAATATTCTTCTGCTCGGCAATAATGGCCACGAAGCGTATCAACATTGATACATACAGTAGCCATATCATTTCCTGGTTGATTGTTGAGTCGATGGATTCCACAGCCTCACTGCTTTCCTCTGAAACCCCCTCAGTCAACCCCTAGCCGTTACACTCTCTGCACTTTTGCGTGTTAGTTATACAGTATTTGCTTTGTTACCTTGTAAATATTCTTCTGCTCGGCAATAATGGCCACGAAGCGTATCAACATTGATACATACAGTAGCCATATCATTTCCTGGTTCATTGTTGAGTCGATGGATTCCACAGCCTTACGGCTTTCCTCTGAAACCCCCTCAGTCAGCCCCTAGCCGTTACACTCTCTGCACTTGTTCGTGTTAGTTATACAGTATTTGCGTAATTACCTTGTAAATATTCTTCTGCTCGGCAATAATGGCCACGAAGCGTATCAACATTGATACATACAGTAGCCATATCATTTCCTGGTTGATTGTTGAGTCGATGGATTCCACAGCCTTACGGCTTTCGTCTGAAACCCCCTCAGTCAGCCCCTAGTCGTTACACTCTCTGCACTTGTGCGTGTTAGTTATACAGTATTTGCTTAGTTACCTTGTAAATATTCTTCTGCTCGGCAATAATGGCCACGAAGCGTATCAACATTGATACATACAGTAGCCATATCATTTCCTGGTTGATTGTTGAGCCGCTGGATTCCACAGCCTTTCTGCTTTCCTCTGAAACCCCCTCAGTCAGCCCCTAGCCGTTACACTCTCTGCACTTGTGCGTGTTAGTTATACAGTATTTGCTTAGTTACCTTGTAAATATTCTTCTGCTCGGCAATAATGGCCACGAAGCGTATCAACATTGATACATACAGTAGCCATATCATTTCCTGGTTGATTGTTGAGCCGCCGGATTCCACAGCCTTACTGCTTTCCTCTGAAACCCCCTCAGTCAGCCCCTAGCCGTTACACTCTCTGCACTTGTGCGTGTTAGTTATACAGTATTTGCTTAGTTACCTTGTAAATATTCTTCTGCTCGGCAATAATGGCCACGAAGCGTATCAACATTGATACATACAGTAGCCATATCATTTCCTGGTTGATTGTTGAGTCGTTGGATTCCACAGCCTTACTGCTTTCCTCTGAAACCTCCTCAGTCAGCCCCTAGCCGTTACACTCTCTGCACTTGTTCGTGTTAGTTATACAGTATTTGCGTAATTACCTTGTAAATATTCTTCTTCTTGGCAATAATGGCCACGAAGTGTATCAACATTGATACATACAGGAGCCATATCATTTCCTGGTTGATTGTTGAGCCGTTTGATTCCACAGCCTTACTGCTTTCCTCTGAAACCTACTCAGTCAGCCCCTAGCCGTTACACTCTCTGCACTTGTTCGTGTTAGTTAAACAGTATTTGCGTAATTACCTTGTAAATACACTTCTGCTCGGCAATAATGGCCACGAAGTGTATCAACATTGATACATACAGTAGCCATATCATTTCCTGGTTGATTGTTGAGCCGTTGGATTCCACAGCCTTACTGCTTTCCTCTGAAACCTCCTCAGTCAGCCCCTAGCCGTTACACTCTCTGCACTTGTGCGTGTTAGTTATACAGTATTTGCTTAGTTACCTTGTAAATATTCTTCTGCTCGGCAATAATGGCCACGAAGTGTATCAACATTGATACATACAGGAGCCATATCATTTCCTGGTTCATTGTTGAGCCGTTGGATTCCACAGCCTTACTGCTTTCCTCTGAAACCTCCTCAGTCAGCCCATAGCCGTTACACTCTCTGCACTTGTTCGTGTTAGTTATACAGTATTTGCGTGATTACTTTGTAAATACACTTCTGCTCTGCAATAATGGCCACGAAGTGTATCAACATTGATACATACAGGAGCCATATCATTTCCTGGTTGATTATTGAGCCGTTGGATTCCACAGCCTTACTGCTTTCCTCTGAAACCTCCTCAGTCAGCCCCTAGCCGTTACACTCTCTGCACTTGTTCGTGTTAGTTATACAGTATTTGCGTAATTACCTTGTAAATACACTTCTGCTCGGCAATAATGGCCACGAAGCGTATCAACATTGATACATACAGGAGCCATATCATTTCCTGGTACATTGTTGAGCCGTTGGATTCCACAGCCTTACTGCTTTCCTCTGAAACCTCCTCAGTCAGCCCCTAGCCGTTACACTCTCTGCACTTGTTCGTGTTAGTTATACAGTATTTGCGTAATTACTTTGTAAATACACTTCTGCTCGGCAATAATGGCCACGAAGTGTATCAACATTGATACATACAGGAGCCATATCATTTCCTGGTTGATGGTTGAGCCGTTGGATTCCACAGCCTTACTGCTTTCCTCTGAAACCTCCTCAGTCAGCCCCTAGCCGTTACACTCTCTGCACTTGTTCGTGTTAGTTATACAGTATTTGCGTAATTACCTTGTAAATACACTTCCGCTCGGCAATAATGGCCACGAAGCGTATCAACATTGATACATACAGGAGCCATATCATTTCCTGGTTGATTGTTGAGTCGATGGATTCCACAGCCTTACTGCTTTCCTCTGAAACCTCCTCAGTCAGCCCCTAGCCGTTACACTCTCTGCACTTGTTCGTGTTAGTTATACAGTATTTGCGTAATTACTTTGTAAATACACTTCTGCTCGACTATAATGGCCACGAAGTGTATCAACATTGATACATACAGGAGCCATATCATTTCCTGGTTGATTATTGAGCCGTTGGATTCCACAGCCTTACTGCTTTCCTCTGAAACCTCCTCAGTCAGCCCCTAGCCGTTACACTCTCTGCACTTGTTCGTGTTAGTTATACAGTATTTGCGTAATTACTTTGTAAATACACTTCTGCTCGGCAATAATGGCCACGAAGTGTATCAACATTGATACATACAGGAGCCATATCATTTCCTGGTTGATGGTTGAGCCGTTGGATTCCACAGCCTTACTGCTTTCCTCTGAAACCTCCTCAGTCAGCCCCTAGCCGTTACACTCTCTGCACTTGTTCGTGTTAGTTATACAGTATTTGCGTAATTACCTTGTAAATACACTTCTGCTCGGCAATAATGGCCACGAAGTGTATCAACATTGATACATACAGAAGCCATATCATTTCCTGGTTGATTGTTGAGCCGTTGGATTCCACAGCCTTACTGCTTTCCTCTGAAACCTCCTTAGTCAGCCCCTAGCCGTTACACTCTCTGCACTTGTGCGTGTTAGTTATACAGTATTTGCTTAGTTACCTTGTAAATATTCTTCTGCTCGGCAATAATGTCCACGAAGTGTATCAACATTGATACATACAGGAGCCATATCATTTCCTGGTTCATTGTTGAGCCGTTGGATTCCACAGCCTTACTGCTTTCCTCTGAAACCTCCTCAGTCAGCCCCTAGCCGTTACACTCTCTGCACTTGTTCGTGTTAGTTATACAGTATTTGCGTAGTTACTTTGTAAATACACTTCTGCTCTGCAATAATGGCCACGAAGTGTATCAACATTGATACATACAGGAGCCATATCATTTCCTGGTTGATTATTGAGCCGTTGGATTCCACAGCCTTACTGCTTTCCTCTGAAACCTCCTCAGTCAGCCCCTAGCCGTTACACTCTCTGCACTTGTTCGTGTTAGTTATACAGTATTTGCGTAATTACCTTGTAAATACACTTCTGCTCGGCAATAATGGCCACGAAGCGTATCAACATTGATACATACAAGAGCCATATCATTTCCTGGTTGATTGTTGAGTCGATGGATTCCACAGCCTTACTGCTTTCCTCTGAAACCTCCTCAGTCAGCCCCTAGCCGTTACACTCTCTGCACTTGTTCGTGTTAGTTATACAGTATTTGCGTAATTACCTTGTAAATACACTTCTGCTCGGCAATAATGGCCACGAAGCGTATCAACATTGATACATACAGTAGCCATATCATTTCCTGGTTCATTGTTGAGCCGTTGGATTCCACAGCCTTACTGCTTTCCTCTGAAACCTCCTCAGTCAGCCCCTAGCCGTTACACTCTCTGCACTTGTTCGTGTTAGTTATACAGTATTTGCGTAATTACTTTGTAAATACACTTCTGCTCGGCAATAATGGCCACGAAGTGTATCAACATTGATACATACAGGAGCCATATCATTTCCTGGTTGATGGTTGAGCCGTTGGATTCCACAGCCTTACTGCTTTCCTCTGAAACCTCCTCAGTCAGCCCCTAGCCGTTACACTCTCTGCACTTGTTCGTGTTAGTTATACAGTATTTGCGTAATTACTTTGTAAATACACTTCTGCTCGGCAATAATGGCCACGAAGCGTATCAACATTGATACATACAGGAGCCATATCATTTCCTGGTTGATTGTTGAGTCGATGGATTCCACAGCCTTACTGCTTTCCTCTGAAACCTCCTCAGTCAGCCCCTAGCCGTTACACTCTCTGCACTTGTTCGTGTTAGTTATACAGTATTTGCGTAATAACTTTGTAAATACACTTCTGCTCGACAATAATGGCCACGAAGTGTATCAACATTGATACATACAGGAGCCATATCATTTCCTGGTTGATTATTGAGCCGTTGGATTCCACAGCCTTACTGCTTTCCTCTGAAACCTCCTCAGTCAGCCCCTAGCCGTTACACTCTCTGCACTTGTTCGTGTTAGTTATACAGTATTTGCGTAATTACCTTGTAAATACACTTCCGCTCGGCAATAATGGCCACGAAGCGTATCAACATTGATACATACAGGAGCCATATCATTTCCTGGTTGATTGTTGAGTCGATGGATTCCACAGCCTTACTGCTTTCCTCTGAAACCTCCTCAGTCAGCCCCTAGCCGTTACACTCTCTGCACTTGTTCGTGTTAGTTATACAGTATTTGCGTAATTACTTTGTAAATACACTTCTGCTCGACAATAATGGCCACGAAGTGTATCAACATTGATACATACAGGAGCCATATCATTTCCTGGTTGATTATTGAGCCGTTGGATTCCACAGCCTTACTGCTTTCCTCTGAAACCTCCTCAGTCAGCCCCTAGCCGTTACACTCTCTGCACTTGTTCGTGTTAGTTATACAGTATTTGCGTAATTACTTTGTAAATACACTTCTGCTCGGCAATAATGGCCACGAAGTGTATCAACATTGATACATACAGGAGCCATATCATTTCCTGGTTGATGGTTGAGCCGTTGGATTCCACAGCCTTACTGCTTTCCTCTGAAACCTCCTCAGTCAGCCCCTAGCCGTTACACTCTCTGCACTTGTTCGTGTTAGTTATACAGTATTTGCGTAATTACCTTGTAAATACACTTCTGCTCGGCAATAATGGCCACGAAGTGTATCAACATTGATACATACAGAAGCCATATCATTTCCTGGTTGATTGTTGAGCCGTTGGATTCCACAGCCTTACTGCTTTCCTCTGAAACCTCCTTAGTCAGCCCCTAGCCGTTACACTCTCTGCACTTGTGCGTGTTAGTTATACAGTATTTGCTTAGTTACCTTGTAAATATTCTTCTGCTCGGCAATAATGTCCACGAAGTGTATCAACATTGATACATACAGGAGCCATATCATTTCCTGGTTCATTGTTGAGCCGTTGGATTCCACAGCCTTACTGCTTTCCTCTGAAACCTCCTCAGTCAGCCCCTAGCCGTTACACTCTCTGCACTTGTTCGTGTTAGTTATACAGTATTTGCGTAGTTACTTTGTAAATACACTTCTGCTCTGCAATAATGGCCACGAAGTGTATCAACATTGATACATACAGGAGCCATATCATTTCCTGGTTGATTATTGAGCCGTTGGATTCCACAGCCTTACTGCTTTCCTCTGAAACCTCCTCAGTCAGCCCCTAGCCGTTACACTCTCTGCACTTGTTCGTGTTAGTTATACAGTATTTGCGTAATTACCTTGTAAATACACTTCTGCTCGGCAATAATGGCCACGAAGCGTATCAACATTGATACATACAAGAGCCATATCATTTCCTGGTTGATTGTTGAGTCGATGGATTCCACAGCCTTACTGCTTTCCTCTGAAACCTCCTCAGTCAGCCCCTAGCCGTTACACTCTCTGCACTTGTTCGTGTTAGTTATACAGTATTTGCGTAATTACCTTGTAAATACACTTCTGCTCGGCAATAATGGCCACGAAGCGTATCAACATTGATACATACAGTAGCCATATCATTTCCTGGTTCATTGTTGAGCCGTTGGATTCCACAGCCTTACTGCTTTCCTCTGAAACCTCCTCAGTCAGCCCCTAGCCGTTACACTCTCTGCACTTGTTCGTGTTAGTTATACAGTATTTGCGTAATTACTTTGTAAATACACTTCTGCTCGGCAATAATGGCCACGAAGTGTATCAACATTGATACATACAGGAGCCATATCATTTCCTGGTTGATGGTTGAGCCGTTGGATTCCACAGCCTTACTGCTTTCCTCTGAAACCTCCTCAGTCAGCCCCTAGCCGTTACACTCTCTGCACTTGTTCGTGTTAGTTATACAGTATTTGCGTAATTACTTTGTAAATACACTTCTGCTCGGCAATAATGGCCACGAAGCGTATCAACATTGATACATACAGGAGCCATATCATTTCCTGGTTGATTGTTGAGTCGATGGATTCCACAGCCTTACTGCTTTCCTCTGAAACCTCCTCAGTCAGCCCCTAGCCGTTACACTCTCTGCACTTGTTCGTGTTAGTTATACAGTATTTGCGTAATAACTTTGTAAATACACTTCTGCTCGACAATAATGGCCACGAAGTGTATCAACATTGATACATACAGGAGCCATATCATTTCCTGGTTGATTATTGAGCCGTTGGATTCCACAGCCTTACTGCTTTCCTCTGAAACCTCCTCAGTCAGCCCCTAGCCGTTACACTCTCTGCACTTGTTCGTGTTAGTTATACAGTATTTGCGTAATTACTTTGTAAATACACTTCTGCTCGGCAATAATGGCCACGAAGTGTATCAACATTGATACATACAGGAGCCATATCATTTCCTGGTTGATGGTTGAGCCGTTGGATTCCACAGCCTTACTGCTTTCCTCTGAAACCTCCTCAGTCAGCCCCTAGCCGTTACACTCTCTGCACTTGTTCGTGTTAGTTATACAGTATTTGCGTAATTACCTTGTAAATACACTTCTGCTCGGCAATAATGGCCACGAAGCGTATTAACATTGATACATACAGGAGCCATATCATTTCCTGGTTGATTGTTGAGCCGTTGGATTCCACAGCCTTACTGCTTGCCTCTGAAACCTCCTCAGTCAGCTCCTAGCCGTTACACTCTCTGCACTTGTGCTTGTTAGTTATACAGTATTTGCGTAATTACCTTGTAAATACACTTCTGCTCGGCAATAATGGCCACGAAGTGTATCAACATTGATACATACAGGAGCCATATCATTTCCTGGTTGATTGTTGAGCCGTTTGATTCCACAGCCTTACTGCTTTCCTCTGAAACCTCCTCAGTCAGCCCCTAGCCGTTACACTCTCTGCACTTGTTCGTGTTAGTTATACAGTATTTGCGTAATTACTTTGTAAATACACTTCTGCTCGACAATAATGGCCACGAAGTGTATCAACATTGATACATACAGGAGCCATATCATTTCCTGGTTGATTATTGAGCCGTTGGATTCCACAGCCTTACTGCTTTCCTCTGAAACCTCCTCAGTCAGCCCCTAGCCGTTACACTCTCTGCACTTGTTCGTGTTAGTTATACAGTATTTGCGTAATTACTTTGTAAATACACTTCTGCTCGGCAATAATGGCCACGAAGTGTATCAACATTGATACATACAGGAGCCATATCATTTCCTGGTTCATTGTTGAGCCGTTTGTTTCCACAGCCTTACTGCTTTCCTCTGAAACCTCCTCAGTCAGCCCCTAGCCGTTACACTCTCTGCACTTGTGCGTGTTAGTTATACAGTATTTGCGTAATTACTTTGTAAATACACTTCTGCTCGGCAATAATGGCCACGAAGTGTATCAACATTGATACATACAGGAGCCATATCATTTCCTGGTTCATTGTTGAGCCGTTTGTTTCCACAGCCTTACTGCTTTCCTCTGAAACCTCCTCAGTCAGCCCCTAGCCGTTACACTCTCTGCACTTGTTCGTGTTAGTTATACAGTATTTGCGTAATTACCTTGTAAATATTCTTCTGCTCGGCAATAATGGCCACGAAGTGTATCAACATTGATACATACAGGAGCCATATCATTTCCTGGTTCATTGTTGAGCCGTTTGTTTCCACAGCCTTACTGCTTTCCTCTGAAACCTCCTCAGTCAGCCCCTAGCCGTTACACTCTCTGCACTTGTTCGTGTTAGTTATACAGTATTTGCGTAATTACTTTGTAAATATTCTTCTGCTCGGTAATAATGGCCACGAAGTGTATCAACATTGATACATACAGTAGCCATATCATTTCCTGGTTGATTGTTGAGCCGATGGATTCCACAGCCTTACTGCTTTCCTCTGAAACCTCCTCAGTCAGCCCCTAGCCGTTACACTCTCTGCACTTGTGCGTGTTAGTTATACAGTATTTGCGTAATTACCTTGTAAATATTCTTCTGCTCGGTAATAATGACCACGAAGTGTATCAACATTGATACATACAGGAGCCATATCATTTCCTGGTTCATTGTTGAGCCGTTTGTTTCCACAGCCTTACTGCTTTCCTCTGAAACCTCCTCAGTCAGCCCCTAGCCGTTACATTCTCTGCACTTGTGCGTGTTAATTATACAGTATTTGCGTAATTACTTTGTAAATACACTTCTGCTCGGCAATAATGGCCACGAAGTGTATCAACATTGATACATACAGGAGCCATATCATTTCCTGGTTCATTGTTGAGCCGTTTGTTTCCACAGCCTTACTGCTTTCCTCTAACACCTCCTCAGTCAGCCCCTAGCCGTTACACTCTCTGCACTTGTGCGTGTTAGTTATACAGTATTTGCGTAATTACCTTGTAAATACACTTCTGCTCGGCAATAATGGCCACGAAGTGTATCAACATTGATACATACAGTAGCCATATCATTTCCTGGTTGATTGTTGAGCCGTTGGATTCCACAGCCTTACTGCTTTCCTCTGAAACCTCCTCAGTCAGCCCCTAGCCGTTACACTCTCTGCACTTGTTCGTGTTAGTTATACAGTATTTGCGTAATTACTTTGTAAATATTCTTCTGCTCGGTAATAATGGCCACGAAGTGTATCAACATTGATACATACAGTAGCCATATCATTTCCTGGTTGATTGTTGAGCCGATGGATTCCACAGCCTTACTGCTTTCCTCTGAAACCTCCTCAGTCAGCCCCTAGCCGTTACACTCTCTGCACTTGTGCGTGTTAGTTATACAGTATTTGCGTAATTACCTTGTAAATATTCTTCTGCTCGGTAATAATGACCACGAAGTGTATCAACATTGATACATACAGGAGCCATATCATTTCCTGGTTCATTGTTGAGCCGTTTGTTTCCACAGCCTTACTGCTTTCCTCTGAAACCTCCTCAGTCAGCCCCTAGCCGTTACATTCTCTGCACTTGTGCGTGTTAATTATACAGTATTTGCGTAATTACTTTGTAAATACACTTCTGCTCGGCAATAATGGCCACGAAGTGTATCAACATTGATACATACAGGAGCCATATCATTTCCTGGTTCATTGTTGAGCCGTTTGTTTCCACAGCCTTACTGCTTTCCTCTAACACCTCCTCAGTCAGCTCCTAGCCGTTACAGTCTCTGCACTTGTTCGTGTTAGTTATACAGTATTTGCGTAATTACTTTGTAAATACACTTCTGCTCGGCAATAATGGCTACGAAGCGTATCAACAATGAAGCGTGTAATAATGGCAAGTATAAGAGAAAGCGAAGTGTTCTTTGATTAAATGAAAAAGTGAACATTTTGGAAATGTTTGTGGTTGAAAGGAAATCGTTCGCGTGCATTGCGGGATGTATAACAAAAACGAATCGCCACGATGGGCCTACTGTAAATACTTACGTACATTACTGTAGTATTTTAAAGTATATACAGTATATAGTGTAGGCTACTTATGCATTTCACGTACCTATGTTCATGTACTTCTGTATACTGTAAATGGCTATAGGTATAGTACGTGGGTAATAACGCAGATAACACGCCTCGTTCTAATTGTCCCCGGTTTCACTTTACTGCGGACATTTTTGACTCCATTTCCCGCGGATATGGAGGTACAACGCTAATTACATCTTGCCGTGAAGTTTCCAAATAATTGTAAACCAATGGACGACAACTAAAACATTAGTCTACACACAACACATTAAATACAGAGATGTTAGCAAGTAACGAGAACGCCTCATGGGAATTGAAAAATCGATGGAGATTGAGAAAAAAGGCCTTCAAAACTAATGGAATGTGTTATTCAGAATATACGATGGAGAAGTTGTTAAAGATAATTATATATAGACGACACTCTAGAAGAAATGTAACAAAAGCAGTACGAAAAACGTTGACGTATATTAAAAGGAAATCATGCGATTGATTTATCTTTCACAGATAATAATTCTAATTGGATTCCATCCGTGAATAATTCATCGTCCGACACAAAACAGGGCTCCGCAAAACATGACATTCTTCGCATTGCTTTGATAAATATTCCCCTGCGTTAACAGAAACCCTATTGAAATTTATTGAAACAGAAAATATTGCAAACACTTTTATTTATGTAAATCCGTTGCTGTAAGTCCGTATTTTAAACTTAATTACAGCCTATTATAAATGGGAGAATCGCAGAACCAACATTCCGTGAAATTGTCGTCACCATTGTTTTAGCATTGTTAAAAAATTTCCAACAGAAACTGTTTAGTTGAGTTTTAGAGATTTGAACGCTACGGAACAGTTGCAATTATCAACTTCACTAAAGTTTCTATTCATACCATTAATAATGAAACCACGACAACAATAACAGAATAAAGACAACATATATACACTTTTTATAAAATTAAACCCTTGTAGACATTTCAATGACCAGGTCGTCATCATCAAGTGGAATACCTACAATAAAGTTACAAAAATGTTCTTATATAGGTTTGTTAAATAGTTTGTATTTGATTATTGTTTTCGTATTTTAGTTTGGGATTTATCATTAATTATGGCACTATAGATATATACTTTGAGTTTCATGGATAATTTTACAGTTAAATAAATTTATTTATTGTTTTCCACTATGGAATCTCTTACACACACCATTTGTCTGTATAACTTGACCTATAGTTCGCTCGAGTCTAAGCTTTACAGCGGTGTTGTCACAGTTTTTGTAGTAATTACCTTTTAACGGAGAAAAACATTTCAGTCTATACGTAAAGGTTATATATATATGCATTCTATATGCCTGTATTCTGTCTCAGACACTCTTAGGCTATTTAGAATAGGATGCATATTTATGTAAATAATTTCTCTAAACGTTTTTAACATTATGCATACTTGTTAACTTTAATAAATGGTAGAATATAGGCATTCTAACATTTGCAATAAATCGGTTTGCGTATATTAAATTATTTGTCTTACCCTATAACAATGTTATTAACTCTAAACTATAGAATCAATACACTTTCTAACAGATAAATTGTTTCTTTGCCTGAGCAGTTACGATTCCACGGTTAAATTTATTGGATTAATTGTTAAATATGTTTTATGTAGTGTGTGTGTGTGTGTGTGTGTGTGTGTGTGTGTGTGTGTGTGTGTGTGTGTGTGTGTGTGTGTGTGTGTGTGTGTGTGTGTATGTGTGTCTGTCTGTGTGTCTGTGTGTGTGTGTGTGTGTTTGTTTGTTTCTGTGTGAGTGTGTGTGTGTGTGTTTGTGTGTATTTGTGTCTGTGTGTGTGTTTGTTTGTGTGTGTCTGTGTATGTGCGTGTGTGTCTGTGTGTGTGTGTGTGTGTGTGTGTGTGTGTGTGTGTGTGTGTGTGTGTGTGTGTGTGTGTGTGTGTGTGTGTGTGTGTGTGTGTGTGTGTGTGTGTGTGTGTGTGTGTGTGTGTGTGTGTGTGTGTGTGTGTGTGTGTGTGTGTGTGTGTGTGTGTGTGTGTGTGTCTGTGTATGTGCGTGTGTGTCTGTGTGTGTGTGTGTGTGTGTGTGTGTGTGTGTGTGTGTGTGTGTGTGTGTGTGTGTGTGTGTGTGTGTGTGTACATTGTTTAAAAAATATAAGTGTTTTTAAAAGTGTATTTACGCTCGTACAAATTGTATAGCTTCACGCAACTATATACAGAGATTCAAATTGAAAGACTGCTCGATCTCGTGGAAATTAATTACTCTTGAGAACGGAATTGCAACGTCATCTCTGAATGCTGGCCCGCCATAATACAAGCAACTTCTTGGACAAGTGTAATCAGTATGTTAATTGAAACTAAATTTCACATTAATTAAATAAAAATATTAAAAGAATAGTATCTTTACATTTGTGTTTTTAAAATTTATTGGAACGGAAATAAGTTACGAAAAAATAAATATTGTTTACAAAATTAGACATATTTTTTAAAAATTTCGTTTAATTTTACAGGAAACGCCATCAGAGTGAGTTATGTGAGATTGGTTTCTCTGACTTTGGAGGCACTATTCACTGCATCCGATACTTTAGCAAACCATACATCTCTTCGTGTCTGAGCATCGAGACAGATTCAATTTGAACCTATACACGCGTACAAATTGCCAAAGCCCTAACATGACATGGTGGTTTACAGAGACTTTAGCTAAAAGCCGGAAAGTATACAATTGAGAACATTCTTTGCTTTAAGACGCTTACTTTCTTGTAAATGCAGTTGCCTTTCTAAGTAAAGCATTGTATTGGGACTGAAATTTTATTTAATATTAAAATTTACTTGAATTTGTCCTAAAACTATTTTAAATATTTTTTATAACGATATGTATTCATAGTTAGATTGTTTTCTTTGACTATCATTCTAAAAGTTCTTCCTTTCTCCTTTATCATTTCAAAGAAGAGGTAAATTTGTGTTTGAGCGTGTACGTTTTGACGACCGCCCACATATTATTCTAGCTAGTAAATATTTATTTCCTATACAATATATAGCAAGACTGATCAGGGCTGAACACGGACCTTTTTCAGCTTAAACAGTATTTCTTCTCAATTCTCTTACTTTCATTTCCCTAGCGTAGCTTTTTTTGTTACAAAGAAATATCTTGGAGTCCCCACTACTGGGGTTGTTTTGGCTTCCTATTGTATGCAAGTACAATATCTCTACCAAGCTCTTTTAACAGGTTCTACACGTATTGCGTATGGTTCTACCGTGTATTTGTGATCGGCACGCTGTATTTAGGATGCAGTTAGACTGTTTGATTATACGTTTCGCGTAAATCGATGTTTTAGGTAAATCTTATGTGTTTGTGTAGGAAATTGTTTCTCTTTAAAATATGATAAAGCGCTCTCAAGTCGCATTTACGCCGAACACAATGTTATTAAATCAGAGCTAATTTATTTACTCTTTTATCCATACGTTTAAATTTCTATTTTTAAGTAAGCTTTCATATCTGTTTCGAGTTAAAAGTACCATTTGAATTATTTAAATGCTAAGTTTTATTAAATATTACTAATAATCTATATACAGTATTATATTATAGTATATAAACCGATGTTTGTGTGTATCTATCTTATGGATGCCTATACCGCTGCAGAGAAGTTAATAAAATTTAAAGAGATTGCTTGCCGTATTCCCAGGATGGTTCGTCTGATATTAGGTGTAGATTTATCTACAGGGTTCCGCCCCAGAGGCTTAGGATTGTTCAAAAACCGATTTATGTATGTATGTGTGTACGTATCTATCTTAAAGATCCCTAAACCGCTGAACAGAAGTTATTGATATTTGGAGGGATTGTTTACCATGATCCCAGATTGGTTCGTGGGACCTCTGGTACAGATCGGTCCAAAGGACTTCGCCCCAGACCCTTAAGATGGTTTTGTATAAAGCCTTCCATAGGTAAAATGTTAAAATTTATATCCATACTAGCTTTACTTGATTGATTTATAAAATTATAAATATAACAAAAAATAAAAATATATTTTAAATTGTATAAAATTGGTAAATTTTATGTACAATTTTTGCTATCCCACTTATTGACATTAAAAGTAGGATCGCCGATAATATGCTTGCAAAATTTGAATCCACTAAAGTTGTGCAACGGAATCAGACTGACAACAAAAAAACTGACACCCAACTTGATCCGGGCAGAAATCATAAGTGACAAGTTCAAAGGAGAGAAGGTCTTAATTCCAGGAATACCGATGATTTCATCCGATTTACTCTTCGACTTCAAACGACTACAATTTCCTTTGCGACTTGCATTTGCAATAGCCATAAACAAGGCACAAGGACAATCAATGGCCATTGTTGGATTAAAGTTGGAGCATTCTTAATTTTGTATGTTTATACGCCTAATGAAATCAAGAAAAACATTTTCTATTCTCTACCATTGCAGTAATTGAAATTTTGATGTTTGATTTGCTTTTCTTATTGGAAAATTAATTAATAATTCCCCATTTTCGATTATAAAATTATAATTTCGAGTAACGCTAGTCGTAATATATATAATTACAATAATATTACAAAAATAATTACCCGTAATACCAGATTTTTTTGTAAATATTTTTAATTTACGGAAACACGCATAAATCTATCACACGCTAAAACTCGACGCCGCCATATTTATAATGTATGTTTATTAATTTGTAGCGCAGCAGGTGTTTGTGCCAAGACGAGAGCTTAACGACTCCAGATAAACACATGTTGCTCAGTCTGGTTTATGTGCTCTACGACGTTCAAGTTATATGCCTACATGATATCTTCTTCGTACAAAGATTTTAACGCTTGTTGTCGTGTACGGTAACTAACAACGCATAAGGAAAAACAAGGCCTTTTGCTAAAGCCATCTTTTTAAAATATGAAATAAAAATAAAACAAATAATATAATTCACAAATACCATTTATAATTATACTAATAATTTTATACAGAACTATAACGTAATAATAATACAATTATAACACTATTATTAATTTAATAGGTTTAAACAAGTAAACAATTTGTTATAAGAAAATTCTGATAAACAAATTATATTTTAAAACCTTTTACCTTATTTCGAACTGAGTAAAGCTTTTAAAAGAACCTCAACAACTAGTATTAACTGCTTCTTGTTAACATATTTACCGTCAATGTTGCTATGGCAACATAAACAAACTAAAAGGCCGTAGCTCTGTCGCGAAATTAATTATTCTATAGAGGTACTTACAAGAAACCATCTCACATTCGCCGACAAGGGTTATGAATGGTCGTAAATGGAACCGATGCCTTTCCCCGTGTGATTCTGACATCCTACACTTGGACGGGAAGACATTGAAATATCGTTGCTAACGAAGGAAGGGGTTGCTTTGTTCGAAGTGGGAACTCCAGGACAATGCACAGGAACGGCGTTCATATTCCCTGAATAAATTTAACTGCGCTGTAATAAACAGAGGCCGTTCCGATATCCCGGACTTTTAATTGACGGTAATTTTATTCACGCAACTGTTTTTGAAGCGCGTACAACTGAATGCGACGGGAATGAACGGAACTGTGTTGATTATAACAAGCTTTAATAAATGAGTTACTTAACAAAAGAACGGCATAGATTGGCCTTTACTTGGTACAAATATATTTTATACTTTTTTGTATTAACTTGGCAAAAAAACCACTACTTACTGATTTATTCAGCAGACGCGTTTAGCGCTAGTCAGTGCATTGTTCAATGCTGTGAGTCACGGACAAGACTTGTTGCTCAGGGAGGAGTCTGTGGTGTATTTCTGTTCTGTGGTGTGTTTTTGTTCATAGAGTAGTTGTTAATTATGTGCTCATTGGGAGTGTGTTTTGTCATTTAAAATCTGTTGTGGATAGTATTTATGGTGTTTACGCCTATATATCTCATACTTTTCTACTGTGTTATGTTTGTTGCTTCTTTATGTGGTGTTGTATTTTTAGATTGGTGTCTATGTCAGTCTGTGAGTGTAGTGTGTGTTTATGTTTATGGCGAATTTTTATTTGTGTTGTGTCTTTCTTATGTCTTTTATGTATTCTTCGTATCCTGTGGTAAATGTTCTCCCTGTTTGTCCTATGTAAAAGCTGGGACAGTTGTTGCATGTAATCTTGTATACGCCTGCCGTGTCGTGTTTATCCTGGTGAGTTATTGGTTAGGTTATTCATAAAAGCAACAAGCTTAATACAGTAGAAAACTATGAGATATACAAACACCATACATACTATCCACAAACACATTCCAAATGACAAAACACACTTCCAATCAAACACTATATTTGAGCACAACTACTCTATGAACAATATCGCACCACAGAACACCAATTCACCACAGACTCACACCAACACAACAGACCTGAGCAACAGTCTTGTCAGTAATTCACAGCATTGAATAATGCGCTGACCTAGCGCGAAACGCGTCTGCTGAATAAATCAGTAAGTAGTCCTTTTTTTTGCCAAGTTAATACAAAAAAGAGTAATTTATACAAAAAACCTCAAGATGTATAACAAAAAAAAACAAAATATATTTTATTACTCTAGTCAGTGCAAATAAAAGTATTTAATACTTACGGATAGCAACGCTCCCTTTAGAACAAAATCATTAGTAATATCCGAAAAATACACAAAGTAAATGAAAATGAGAAATATCGATTCGACGCCGACTGTTCAATTTTATCGAACTTTCGCTCACTTGGTAACAAGTAGTGAGTGGCCAAGCACTGATGAAGGCCACATCGTCGTCGAAACTAGTCTGTTTGTTTTAATAAACTAATGTGTAGTGAGATTGTAAGTAAACTAATTCAATTTCTACAGTTGTGAATAGTTCTCAATAGCTAAGCTCTAATTAACCTACATAACATACTGTTCTATTTTATTTGCAGTTTATAGCTGACAAGACGCAAAGAATTTTGCTTTAAGCAGTGCTTCATTTGAACAGTCTTTTATATTTATATATATTGTGACAAAGCACTCAGATAATATAGCTCTAATTAAGCTCTCATTTTAATATAAATGTAACTAAAACTATAAAATGTATTACACGAGAACACTTCGTTATTAAAAAACTTTTCATTTTTACAAATTTCTATTTAAAACTGTGCTTTCCCTTTACCTTTGTCTATTCCGAATCTCGAGTAATTTGAATAGTGGATAGAAACATATTTCAAACTATACTATTACATTGCATTCCGAATCAAAAAGGCACTTTTTTTTATTATCGTTACTTAATAAAGGGTAGGGTTTAGGAAGTCCAATATATTTGCGGTTTAAAATAAAACGTCAGGCTTTTGTTACTTTTCAATTTAATAAAACCCGATCTAATATCACCGGACATGTATCATCTCTGTACCCCAGACTTACCTTAATCTGGCCTATCCACAATATTTTTCGGTGCTCCATATGCGATAGTTCCAAACTGTTTGACCACCTGAATACCAATAATACTTGCAAATATCTAGTTCGAAAGTTTAATGTTAAAAGTGGCATCGAACAAAATAAAAGCATGTTTAATCTTTCACGTGCAAAATAGCTTCTGTTTCCGAATAAAACATATTAATAAAACTTTATTACATATGTGCGACTTTATTCCTCTTCGCCTTGAATCCGTAGCTAACGTTGACTACTTAAGGCTGTTTACACTTTATTTGCGGGAGATGTGTATAGTTGGGCAGACGACAATCCCAACCATGCAAGTTATGCAGCAAAGAGTGTCTCCTTCCGCATCTTCTAAATACTAACAATCTTTGCTTAAATTTTTTGCTAAATCATCTTATATTTCTTGTGCCTCATAAGATAACCTAGGCATTCGAGGTTTCCACTAGAGAACCTAATCGATATTAATTTCGCTGGAGCTTCATAAGGGAGATGATTATAGTTGGGCAGACTACAATCCAAACCATGCAAGTTATGCAGCAAAGAGTGTCTCCTACCGCATCCTCTAAATACTAACAATCTTTTCTTAGATTTTTTGCTATATCACCTTATATTTCTTGTGCCTCATAAGATAACATAGGCATTCGAGGTTTACAACAGAGAACCTAATCGATATTAATTTCGCTGGAGGTTCTTAAGAGATATCGTATAGTTGGGCAGGTGACAATCCCAACCATCGACGCATCTAAGTGCGTCTCCTACCCCATCCTCTAACTACTGGCAATCTTTTCTTAGAATATTTGCTAAATCATCTTAATTTCTTGTGCCCCATGAGATAACCTAGACATTCGAGGTTTCCATCAAAGAGCCTAATCGATATTAATTTCTCTGGAGGTTCATGAGGAGATGCGTATAGTTGGGCCTGCGACAATTCCGACTATCGACGAATCTAAGTGCGTCTCCTACCCCATCTTCTAACTACTGACAATCTTTTCTTAGAATATTTGCTAAATCATCTTATATTTTTTGTGCCCCATGAGATAACCTAGACATTCGAGGTTTCCACTAGAGAACCTAATCGATATAAATCTCGCTGGAGGCTCATAAGAGAGATCGTATAGTTGGGCAGGCGACAATCCCGACTATCGACTCATCTAAGTGCGTCTCCTACCCTATCCTCTAAATACTGACAATCTTTTCTTAGAATATTTGCTAAATCATCTTAATTTCTTGTGCCCCATGAGATAACCTAGACATTCGAGGTTTCCACTAGAGAACCTAATCGATATTAATTTCGCTGGAGGCTCGTAAGAGAGATCGTATAGTTGGGCATGCGACAATTCCAACCATCGACGCATCTAAGTGCGTCTCCTACCCCATCTTCTAACTACTGACAATCTTTTCTTAGAATATTTGCTAAATCATCTTAATTTCTTGTGCCTCATGAGATAACCTAGACATTCGAGGTTTCCACTAGCGAACCTAATCGATATAAACCTCGCTGGAGGCTCGTAAGAGAGATCGTATAGTTGGGCATGCGACAATTCCAACCATCGACGCATCTAAGTGCGTCTCCTACCCCATCTTCTAACTACTGACAATCTTTTCTTAGAGTATTTGCTATATCACCTTATATTTCTTGTGCCCCATGAGATAACCTAGACATTCGAGGTTTCCACTAGAGAACCTAATCGATATTAATTTCGCTGGAGGCTCGTAAGAGAGATCGTATAGTTGGGCATGCGACAATTCCAACCATCGACGCATCTAAGTGCGTCTCCTACCCCATCTTCTAACTACTGACAATCTTTTCTTAGAGTATTTGCTATATCACCTTATATTTCTTGTGCCCCATGAGATAACCTAGACATTCGAGGTTTCCACTAGAGAACCTAATCGATATTAATTTCGCCGGAGGTTCTTTAGAGAGATCGTATAGTAGGGCAGGCGACAAATCAAACAATCGACGCATCTAAGTGCGTCTCCTACCCTATCCTCTAAATACTGAAAATCTTTTCTTAGATTATTTCCTAAATCACCTTATATTTCTTGTGCCCCATGAGATAACCTAGACATTCGAGGTTTACAACAGAGAACCTAAGCGATATTAATTTCGCTGGAGCTTCATAAGGGATATGCGTATAGTTTTGTAGGCTACAATCCCAACCATCGACGCATCTAAGTGCGTCTCCTACCCCATCCTCTAAATACTGACAATTTTTTCTTAGAATATTTGCTAAATCACCTTATATTTCTTGTGCCCCATGAGATAACCTAGACATTCGAGGTTTACAACAGAGAACCTAAGCGATATTAATTTCGCTGGAGCTTCATAAGGGATATGCGTATAGTTTTGTAGGCTACAATCCCAACCATCGACGCATCTAAGTGCGTCTCCTACCCCATCCTCTAAATACTGACAATTTTTTCTTAGAATATTTGCTAAATCACCTTATATTTCTTGTGCCCCATGAGATAACCTAGACATTCGACGTTTCCATCAGAGAGCCTAATCGATATTAATTTCTCTGGAGGATCATGAGGAGATGCGTATAGTTGGGCAGGCGACAAATCCAACCATCGACGCATCTAAGTGCGTCTCCTACCCCATCCTCTAAATACTGACAATCTTTTCTTAGATTATTTCCTAAATCATCTTATATTTCTTGTGTCCCATGAGATAACCTAGACATTCGATGTTTACAATAGAGAACCTAATCGATATTAATTTCTCTGGAGGTTCATGAGGAGATATCGTACAGTTGGGCAGACGACAATCCCAACCATCGACGCATCTAAGTGCGTCTCCTACCCCATCCTCTAAATACTGACAATTTTTTCTTAGAATATTTGCTAAATCACCTTATATTTCTTGTGCCCCATGAGATAACCTAGACATTCGAGGTTTACAACAGAGAACCTAAGCGATATTAATTTCGCTGGAGGTTCATAAGGGATATGCGTATAGTTTTGTAGGCTACAATTCCGACCATCGACGCATCTAAGTGCGTCTCCTACCCCATCCTCTAAATACTGACAATTTTTTCTTAGAATATTTGCTAAATCATCTTATATTTCTTGTGCACCATGATATAACCTAGACATTCGACGTTTCCATCAGAGAGCCTAATCGATATTAATTTCTCTGGAGGATCATGAGGAGATGCGTATAGTTGGGCAGGCGACAAATCCAACCATCGACGCATCTAAGTGCGTCTCCTACCCCATCCTCTAAATACTGACAATCTTTTCTTAGATTATTTCCTAAATCATCTTATATTTCTTGTGTCCCATGAGATAACCTAGACATTCGATGTTTACAATAGAGAACCTAATCGATATTAATTTCTCTGGAGGTTCATGAGGAGATATCGTACAGTTGGGCAGACGACAATCCCAACCATCGACGCATCTAAGTGCGTCTCCTACCCCATCCTCTAAATACTGACAATCTTTTCTTAGATTATTTCCTAAATCACCTTATATTTCTTGTGCCCCATGAGATAACCTAGACATTCGAGGTTTACAACAGAGAACCTAAGCGATATTAATTTCGCTGGAGGTTCATAAGGGATATGCGTATAGTTTTGTAGGCTACAATTCCGACCATCGACGCATCTAAGTGCGTCTCCTACCCCATCCTCTAAATACTGACAATTTTTTCTTAGAATATTTGCTAAATCATCTTATATTTCTTGTGCACCATGATATAACCTAGACATTCGACGTTTCCATCAGAGAGCCTAATCGATATTAATTTCTCTGGAGGATCATGAGGAGATGCGTATAGTTGGGCAGGCGACAAATCCAACCATCGACGCATCTAAGTGCGTCTCCTACCCCATCCTCTAAATACTGACAATCTTTTCTTAGATTATTTCCTAAATCACCTTATATTTCTTGTGCCCCATGAGATAACCTAGACATTCGAGGTTTACAACAGAGAACCTAAGCGATATTAATTTCGCTGGAGGTTCATAAGGGATATGCGTATAGTTTTGTAGGCTACAATTCCGACCATCGACGCATCTAAGTGCGTCTCCTACCCCATCCTCTAAATACTGACAATTTTTTCTTAGAATATTTGCTAAATCATCTTATATTTCATGTGCACCATGATATAACCTAGACATTCGACGTTTCCATCAGAGAGCCTAATCGATATTAATTTCTCTGGAGGATCATGAGGAGATGCGTATAGTTGGGCAGGCGACAAATCCAACCATCGACGCATCTAAGTGCGTCTCCTACCCCATCCTCTAAATACTGACAATCTTTTCTTAGATTATTTCCTAAATCACCTTATATTTCTTGTGCCCCATGAGATAACCTAGACATTCGAGGTTTACAACAGAGAACCTAAGCGATATTAATTTCGCTGGAGCTTCATAAGGGATATGCGTATAGTTTTGTAGGCTACAATTCCGACCATCGACGCATCTAAGTGCGTCTCCTACCCCATCCTCTAAATACTGACAATCTTTTCTTAGATTATTTCCTAAATCACCTTATATTTCTTGTGCCCCATGAGATAACCTAGACATTCGAGGTTTACAACAGAGAACCTAAGCGATATTAATTTCGCTGGAGCTTCATAAGGGATATGCGTATAGTTTTGTAGGCTACAATCCCAACCATCGACGCATCTAAGTGCGTCTCCTACCCCATCCTCTAAATACTGACAATTTTTTCTTAGAATATTTGCTAAATCATCTTATATTTCTTGTGCACCATGATATAACCTAGACATTCGACGTTTCCATCAGAGAGCCTAATCGATATTAATTTCTCTGGAGGATCATGAGGAGATGCGTATAGTTGGGCAGGCGACAAATCCAACCATCGACGCATCTAAGTGCGTCTCCTACCCCATCCTCTAAATACTGACAATTTTTTCTTAGAATATTTGCTAAATCACCTTATATTTCTTGTGCCCCATGAGATAACCTAGACATTCGAGGTTTACAACAGAGAACCTAAGCGATATTAATTTCGCTGGAGCTTCATAAGGGATATGCGTATAGTTTTGTAGGCTACAATTCCGACCATCGACGCATCTAAGTGCGTCTCCTACCCCATCCTCTAAATACTGACAATCTTTTCTTAGAATATTTGCTAAATCACCTTATATTTCTTGTGCCCCATCGGATAACCTAGACATTCGAGGTTTCCACTAGAGAACCTAATCGATATAAATCTCGCTGGAGGCTCGTAAGGGAGATCGTATAGTTGGGCATGCGACAATTCCAACCATCGACGCATCTAAGTGCGTCTCCTACCCCATCTTCTAACTACTGACAATCTTTTCTTAGAATATTTGCTATATCACCTTATATTTCTTGTGCCCCATCGGATAACCTAGACATTCGAGGTTTCCACTAGAGAACCTAATCGATAATAATTTCGCCGGAGGTTCTTTAGAGAGATCGTATAGTAGGGCAGGCGACAAATCAAACCATCGACGTATCTAAGTGCGTCTCCTACCATATCCTCTAAATACTGAAAATCTTTTCTTAAATTATTTCCTAAATCACCTTATATTTCTTGTGCCCCATGAGATAACCTAGACATTCGAGGTTTACAACAGAGAACCTAAGCGATATTAATTTCGCTGGAGCTTCATAAGGGATATGCGTATAGTTTTGTAGGCTACAATTCCGACCATCGACGCATCTAAGTGCGTCTCCTACCCCATCCTCTAAATACTGACAATTTTTTCTTAGAATATTTGCTAAATCATCTTATATTTCTTGTGCACCATGATATAACCTAGACATTCGACGTTTCCATCAGAGAGCCTAATCGATATTAATTTCTCTGGAGGATCATGAGGAGATGCGTATAGTTGGGCAGGCGACAAATCCAACCATCGACGCATCTAAGTGCGTCTCCTACCCCATCCTCTAAATACTGACAATCTTTTCTTAGATTATTTCCTAAATCATCTTATATTTCTTGTGTCCCATGAGATAACCTAGACATTCGATGTTTACAATAGAGAACCTAATCGATATTAATTTCTCTGGAGGTTCATGAGGAGATATCGTACAGTTGGGCAGACGACAATCCCAACCATCGACGCATCTAAGTGCGTCTCCTACCCCATCCTCTAAATACTGACAATCTTTTCTTAGATTATTTCCTAAATCACCTTATATTTCTTGTGCCCCATGAGATAACCTAGACATTCGAGGTTTACAACAGAGAACCTAAGCGATATTAATTTCGCTGGAGGTTCATAAGGGATATGCGTATAGTTTTGTAGGCTACAATTCCGACCATCGACGCATCTAAGTGCGTCTCCTACCCCATCCTCTAAATACTGACAATTTTTTCTTAGAATATTTGCTAAATCATCTTATATTTCTTGTGCACCATGATATAACCTAGACATTCGACGTTTCCATCAGAGAGCCTAATCGATATTAATTTCTCTGGAGGATCATGAGGAGATGCGTATAGTTGGGCAGGCGACAAATCCAACCATCGACGCATCTAAGTGCGTCTCCTACCCCATCCTCTAAATACTGACAATTTTTTCTTAGAATATTTGCTAAATCATCTTATATTTCTTGTGCACCATGATATAACCTAGACATTCGACGTTTCCATCAGAGAGCCTAATCGATATTAATTTCTCTGGAGGATCATGAGGAGATGCGTATAGTTGGGCAGGCGACAAATCCCACCATCGACGCATCTAAGTGCGTCTCCTACCCCATCCTCTAAATACTGACAATCTTTTCTTAGATTATTTCCTAAATCACCTTATATTTCTTGTGTCCCATGAGATAACCTAGACATTCTAGGTTTCCACTAGAGAACCTAATCGATATTAATTTCTCTGGAGGTTCATGAGGAGATGCGTATAGTTGGGCAGACGACAATCCCAACAATCGACGCATCTAAGTGAGTCTCCTACCCCATCCTCTAAATACTGACAATCTTTATAGCCTACATTCATTCTGCTCTGCTTTTCTAACCGAAGCATTAAGTTTTCTTTGATGACATTTAGAACACCCATATAAACCCAAATTACATATTTTCAGTAAGATTTCCTGTCATTGTCCTTATTTCTACTCTGTTTATATTTCAACCTTCCGCTTTACTACATTTTCTTTTTCTACATTAACAGCATAAAATTGTAATGAATATATTTTTTAATTCTTGTCACTTTTCATAACAAATATTCGAATCCTTGAACAAATTACCTTCTAACTTAATTTTATATTTAAGATTATAGTTTTATATACATCTCTACTCATTTGGTTGTAGCACAGGCACATTACAACTACTGAGACAATAATGACACGTTTCTATAAATATAAAATGTTTGAAATAATAAATATTTTTTGAAGAAATAACCTCTTTACGTGCGGTGAACAAAGCCTGAGAATAAATCATTGCTTTCGCGTCACGCTATTTCTGCAACGCATACCTTACAGCAAATATTCCCGTCAGGTGACTCAAATGTATTAAATGTTATCATATGATTTCATATAACAGCTGATTTTGTGTTATAGGTTATGTTGTAGAACGGCCGTTTACGTGCAGATTATTATTAAATAGTGTTGATCAATTTAAAAAATATATTAATTTATTTAAATTTTATTAAATCCTAATACAAATAATTCAATACAACGATGATCAATTTAAAAAATATATTAATTTATTTAAATTTTATTAAATCCTAATACAAATAATTCAATACAACGATAACATTAAGTTATATATTTTTCCAATTTTTGAAAGGAAAACATTTTTAGGCGATCTTATAATTTTTAAAGAATTGATTTGAATTGAGTTTGTTAAAAATATTTGTATTCATTAAACATCTAATAAATGTTTTTTGTTACCCACATTATTTCATTATTAACTACAGTAAATATTAGTCTTTATTAAATACATTCCTCAAATAAAGATGTAAAAATTGATTGAAAATGTATAAATTCACATTTACGGCAATTTTCGTTTACATTTTGTGAAATTATTAGTTCTATTTTGTTATCACGTCTATCGGGACTCCTTCGAACACCAAAACCAAATATATTTTAAAAGATAAACATAAAATATATTTGAATAATGTTTAAAAACATAATTTTTAAAACACAATGTAGGTCTATGTAAAAAACATCTAGTATATTTCAACCCATATTATTAAAAAAATTTACAAGAAAATATGAAACGTTTAGTTGTAAACAAAACCATTTTCCTCAAACATAAATTATTAACAAAGGGAAAATGTAAAAACAGAGTCGTAAATCATTACAGCCAAGTTCTTGCCTGGGGCATTCTAATACTAACGGCTTCCATGACAAAGGCATTGTCCTCCATGTTACGCTTAACTCTGCTGGCTTTAATCTCTTTGCTGGAAATGTGGGTCATTCCATGAAAGTGTAACATCCTTTCCTTTCTTCGTGTTCAACGAGCGCTATGTAATGAATCCCCTTCAAGTGATATAGTCATCGTTGTTTATTTGTCAAACGCAACAATACCCTTTGCCCTGTCTAGAAGGTTCTGGTTGTGTGTGTTAGTATATTTATACTTAGATATTAAACTTATGCGTGAAAAAACAAATAAGTAGACCTAATATAAACACAAATTTTGATACATTTACTAGGATTTCTTACTTTGCTCGCAAATGCCACACATTTAAAACTTCAGGAAGTTTTACAACACTTTATTTACTGTGCAACCTAAAATTAAGTTTATTTCGAAATATCTTTGCTTAAATATATTCCAATTTAACACCGTTTTAAACAGGGTAAACGTAAAAGTAAGGCGCCTTTAATTACATTTACCCGTTAAAGGCAGTATATTGTCGCGGTTTAATTTACATTAACGAAGACAGATTAAAGACAGGTTTATGTTTGCTTGGATTAGAAGCCTTCTCGAGATGCACGGCTTACCAGATAACATTTAACGAAGCCATCTCGAGATGCACGGCTTACCAGATAACATTTAACGTTTATTTTACGAGCATGCTTTGTAACTGAAACACTTTAAATTTATATAACGTATTTAAAATGCATGAGAAAATAAACACGCGTTTATGCAGTAAAAATTAATTGTGTTTCGTTTATGTTCGTGAAGTTAGATCTTTTAAACTTGTTTCTTCAAAGAAAAGTCAAAGAAAAATTCTTTTGAACTTATAATTTAGTTCCAATTTGGGTTACGTTCTTTTTAAAAACTAAAATATATAATGTATGTACAAAATATATTTGTGTCGAGTAATATATTTTAATAAGAAAATGAAAAATCAATTTCACTATAATTCATTGCTAACAAAATATTTTACGTGGTGAATATATTACGAATTTCTGAACTTAATTGCAGATATTATTATTTTTTAATATATTATTTCAGACTAGTTTTTTTATTTAACTTTTACGTAAAAGCGGGGTGAAAGATAAATTAAGGCTTTTTGTCATTGTAACGTTTTTGTTGGGTTGCCGCCAAACAGACGGTAATTCACGCAAGTAGGCTAGTTGCTAATATGTCGACAGTCGCCGCATGAGGTCAGCGCTTTCCAATCTCCGTTTATAATCAGCTGTTTCCTATTAAATTTAAATAGCAAGTCAAGTAGAGATTCACATACGAGAAGTCGAGGGGTGAGGGTCAGAAGATTTTGGCTGGTGACTGCGGGAACGACTCACAATCTATCTGAGGAATTTCCAAGGAATCCAAAGAAAAAGGAGGTAACGTTTTCTTAAGATCAGGACAAAAAAATAAAACTTATATATTTAAAATTATAATTATCATACTGTCCTAATAATGTTTACGTTATTGTCACATCTTTAAGTTGCTATATTGAAATATTTCCGAATCAGAATATACCTGAGTTTTCCCTTACTTCAGTTAATATATTATTGAGATTCCATATTCCTGAGTTACTATATCCTTTAATTGTCATTTTGCCATATTTCTGAGTTGTAATGTTCTTGAGTTGTCATATTGACACATTTCCGAGTTGCTATATTCTTGAGTTGCCATATTGTCATATATCTGAGTTTTAATATTCCTAAGTTGCTATATTGTCATATTTCTGAGTTGTAATATTCTTGAGTGCCATATTGACACATTTCTGAGTTGCTATATTCTTGAGTTGTCATATTTTCATATTTCTGAGTTGCTATATTCTTGAGTTGCCATATTGACACATTTCTGAGTTGCTATAATCTTGAATTCCCATATTGTCATATTTCTGAGTTGTAATATTCCTGAGTTGCCATATTGCCACATTTCTGAGTTGTAATATTCTTAAGTTGCCATATTGACACATTTCTGAGTTGCTATATTCTTGAGTTGTCATATTTTCATATTTCTGAGTTGCCATATTGTCTCATTTCTGAGTTGTAATATTCTTGAGTTACCATATTGACACATTTCTGAGTTGCTATATTCTTGAGTTGTCATATTTTCATATTTCTGAGTTGCTATATTCTTGAGTTGCCATATTGTCATATATCTGATTTGTAATGTTGCTGAGTTACCCATATTCTCATATTTCTGAGTTGCTAAATTCTTGAGTTCCATATTGTCATTTTTCTGAGTTTTAATATTCCTGAGTTGCCATATTGACACATTTCTGAGTTGATATGTTACTAGGTTGCCATATTGTCACATTTCTGGGTTGCTATATTCTTAAGTGGTGATATTGTCATATTTCTGAGTTTTAATATTCCTGAGTTGCCATATTGATACATTTCTGAGTTGATATGTTACTGAGTTGCCATATTGATACATTTCTGAGTTGCTATATTCTTGAGTTGCCATATTTTCATAGTTCTAAGTTGTTAAGTTGTTATATTCTTGAGTTACCATATTGTCATATTTCTGAAATTTAATGATCCTGAGTTGCTAGATTGACAGATTTCTGAGTTGATATATTCCTAAGTTGCCATATTGTCACATTTCTGAATTCTTATATTCTTGAGTTGACATATTGTCATATTTCTGATTTACTATATTCTTGAGTTGCCATATTGTCATATTTATGACTTGTAATATTCCTGAGTGGCCATATTGTCATGCTTCCGAGTTGTAATGTTCCAGAGTTGCCATATTGACACATTTCTGAGTTTATATATTCCTAATTTGCCATATTGTCACATTTTTGAGTTGCTATATTCTTGAGCCGCCATATTGTCATATTTCTGAGTTTCCAGATTGACAGATTTCTGTGTTGATATATTTCTAAGTTGCCATATTGTCACATTTCTGATTTGCTATAATCTTGAGTTGCCATATTGTCACATTTCTAAGTTAATTTATTCTTGAGTTGTCACATTGTAATGTTACTGAGATTCCATATTCCGGAGTGGTAATATTGCTATATACCTGAGGTAGTGCACCAGTAAAGTAGGCAACACTAAATGTCCAAACTATTCGTAACTCTCGTGAAGACGCCTTGACTTCTAACGCTTCAGTAGGCTACAATATGCGACAAGGAGCTATCACAGAATTCCCTGATAGGTTCCCATGATGTCGGTCGCTCCGAGTGACGCAGGAAAGCTGTGAGGTTTGGCAGCGACAGTTCCATGGATCCTAGTGCATTGGTTTGGGTAAGACTATCAATATCCTCCTCTCATTTTATTTTAATTTGGCGATCGTATAATTATTTGTATTTTATTTTAAATGTTTTCCAAAATGATATTTTCACAAAATTATGTCTAGTTATAAGAACTTAAATGATAAGTATAAAACCAAACTATACAGTTATCTGCATGAATACTAGAAATTTAATTTGTCCTCTTTTATTTTGTAAAACACTTTGTTCTATATACTGTTACAACAATGAATTTATGCAGGATTAGTAAGAGGCACAATTTGTCATCATTAGTTTTGACAGAAAGCTTTAATAGGTGGAAATTAATTACAAATAAATGTCATTGCTTATTAAGTAGCTCTAAAATAAACCACTATGTCATTACTAATGGGGAATTACACGATGCAGTGTATTGTAATAGTTCAGTTAATTGATTCTCGCTTGAAAATTAGACAACTTTACGACAGTTCAACGTCAGACTAGCACTACTGTAGGCTGAGCCGTGGTTTTTCTATCACCACTTCTTTCTCCTCGTTTAAATCTCTTTCCATTTTTCCTCAAAACTGCTGTACAAGTATTTATTCCTTCCTCTACACAGTTTTCTATTCCTCCCTTAACACAGTTTTCTACGCTTCTTAATATACAGTTTTATATTCCTTCTCCATAAGTTTTTCATTCTTATTTATATTCAAATTTCCATTCCTTTTTATATATACCTTTTCTGCCTCCCTCAATACAACTTAACATTTCTCCCTCTGTAGTGTTTTCTTTTTATTATAAAGAATTTTCCCACAGTTTTCAATTTCTCCCATCACACAATTTTTAATTCTTTTCTACAAACAGTTTTCCATTCTTCCCTTAACACAGTTTTTCATTCTTCCCTGCATACAATTTTCCATTCCTTTCTATAAATAGTTTTCCATTACTCCCTCAACACAGTTTTCCATTCTTCCCTTCATACAATTTTCCATTCCTTTCTACAAACAATTTTCCATTCCTTCCTCCACAAAGTTTTCCGTTCCTTCTACCATTTAATTTTTCATTCCTTTCTTCAAACAGTTTTCCATTCCTCGCTCCACAAGGTTTTCCATTCCTCCCACCATTTAATTTTCTACTCGTTTCTACAAACAGTTTTCTATTCCTCTCTCCATACAATTTTCTATTCCTCACTCCATACAATTTTCTATTTCTCCCTCCATACAATTTTCTATTCCTTTCCACAAACAATTTTCCATTCCTTCCTCCACAAAGTTTTCCATTCCTTCCACCATTTAATTTTCTATTTCTTTCTACAAACAGTTTTCCATTTCTCACTCCACACATTTTTCTATTAATCCCTACATTTAGTTTTCTATTTCTTTCTACAAACAGTTTCCCACTCCTCCCTTCACACAGTTTTCTATTCCTTCCTACATACAATTTTCTATTTCTTTCTACAAACAGTTTTCCATTCCTTCCTCCACAAAGTTTTTCATTCCGCCCACCATTAAATTGTCTATTCCTTTCTGCAAACAGTTTTCCATTCCTACTTCCACACAGTTTTCCATTCTTCCTTCCATACGATTTTCTATTCCTTTCTACAAACAATTTTCCATTCCTTCCTCCACAAAGTTTTCCATTCCACCCACCATTAAATTTTCTATTCCTTTCTCCAGACATTTTTCCACTCCTCCCTCCAATAAATACTGTGTAAAGCTCGCTGTTATCTCAGGACTCTTAGTACATGTCGCTGACATACTTTCGGAGGTTAAACCTTCAACATTAAATATTAATTAATAATTATGATGAACTGAGTTTTAATTTAATTCGAGCCCTTCTATAAAGTTTAACGTAGCCTAGATTAAATATTAGTTTTTAATAAAGAGTAAACTTTCTAAAAGTTTTTTTCAAGAGTAGCAACAGAATTAGTCTTCAAACTCAGATTATATTAACTTCTCTAAGTTATCAAATATTGGAATCTTTACTTTGGTTTTATTTCAAAGGTCAAAGCATAAGAACTAATATGAAATCTTTATTCTCACTTTAAAAAGTTATTGAAACTTGCAAAGTAATTAAAGACTTGGCTTCCTCTGCAAAAAGAAGGCTTTAAACTTGTCTAGTTAGTTAATGTTAAAGCTAAATTCTGCTAAGGATCCTGGGAAAAGGCTCAGCTGTCGCTCCAGCAGTAAAAGGTTAATCATAACACTCTTTCTCACAACTGGGATGCTGTTAAACCATATGTTAAACAAAGGACTAATTAAAATTAAGCTCCATTCCATCCAACCCAGATTTGAATTTAGGCATTCAATATGATTCCTAGGGACTGAAAATAAAAATCTATTGGAGTGACGTCTCCAGTTTACTCAGAAAACATAAGACAAATCCAACTCAATATGATTTCCTATTACGCTAAACTGTATTATATCCCGTCTCAGGGTAAGTTGAGACAAACCAGATAGCTGGGGGATTAGGAACTGTTGGGCCGATGAATAAGCAGGGACGGCCCGGCAAATACATGTCAATAGTGACGCATCGCCGATTAAGTGACTTTAAAAACGTTAATCTAATAAATACGCATTATATGAGAGAAACGTTGATCCAGTTTTTTCAATTATTATTATTAAACAAACAATGCGTGTTTGTTTCATGTTAATCGGCCGACGTTAAGTGCGGTTACCGGCTACGCCTCGTATATTAAAAATTGTAATAAGCTTCAGTTACAACACTTCAATCTGACCGATTAACATTAGATAAACACGCAATTGTTTGTTTAGTAATAATTTTATAGTTGCATCGCTTAGTATTAATCCAGATTCTTTGCTTCTTTCCTAAATAACTGGAAATGGCTAGTCCGATATTTGAGCGCCCGCCTCACACTGATATAGAATGCCTTATTGTCAATAATTTTGTTTTCCTAACATTTTATTTATTTCAACTAAACTTTTTATCTTTACAAACTCGTTATCTCTTAGTAAAATTTAATATATAAATTACTCCATAATTACCATAATATTTTATAAATACTATAATAATAGTTAAAACAAACATTTTTTAACAATTCAATCCGTGGTAATAGAGTCAGGGTGCAATACTTGTGTTAGAATATAGTAATAATAAACTCCTTTGGTCTAAAATATTTATGAACGATTAGAGCTTTACTATTGGATACTGGATACACTGTAATTGAATCCACCTTAATAAAGACACTGTAGCAAACGAAACTTTTTCCGGTTTGAGAACGTACGCCTAAAATTATTTTTACATTTTTATACCATTTTCTAATAAAAAGAATTCTGTGCTTATTATGTTTAAGAATCATCCCTGTTGCCCTGTTACGAATGGTTTAAGCCTTAAAATAAAAATATAATAATTTTATTCATTAAATGCATTAATAGTATCTGCAAATTTAAATTTATTTCATTTTTAAGTTATAATTTAAATTCATGTATAACTATTTATTAAATTCCCTCTATTAGCTAACACTACTACAGCACCCAGTTCAGTTGATGCTCGACAATGAAGATACCATCAATCTTTGAAGGTTAACTCGGATAAATACCAAGTAAGATTCTGGTTTAAGTACAAATAATCAAAAAAAGGGTTGCAAAGTCATTAATAAATAATGCTCATGGATTAAAAATTAATGAACAGAATTAAATAAACAACACAAACAAACTGGATTGACGTTATCGAACCTTGCTTCACAAACGTACAATGCAAAGGGAAAGCGAAAAGAAACTACAATTATATGGAATCTACGGGAAAGAAGAAAGCGTATAAATATTAACAAATAAAAATAATAGTCCCACACCATACATATTAAGGAACAATGGAAAATTGCAAGAAAATTCGCTTTCTATTTTGCCACTTAATATTGTTATTCTGTAATATGTATATATTTATATTATTTGCAATTATAATATAAAAAGAAATTTAAGTAGAGTTATTCTTTGTTGATTTAAGTAGGAATCGACTTTTAATAAAAGTGTACTCGTATATTACTAGTTTGAATCCATTGTCTATGGCAATTATACTTCTTTCTTGTGTTATAAATTCTCTTACTCTTGGAAGTTTCAGTTTTAACGCTGGGAGCAGCACTATCTTACAATAACACGAGTACGTGAGACTATAGGCTAAGCTGATCCAAATTCCCTGTAGCTCCACGTGTATTTAATATTATTGTTGTTGGTTATAACTACAGATATGCTTTTTAACGCTATTTTTTTATACAAACGGTTAGAATCTTTTAGGTCAAGATGTGTATTGCTTTCTAAAAAAACGTCAGCCAGCTGATGGTTTAAACGTTTGTAAATTCAGAGAAATGAGAAATTAATGTTAGGTGCTTCGCTCTAGGAGAATAAAAAGTACTTACTAAAACCAATCTTAAATCTCGTTAAACATAGTACTTGTGATACAACTTACTACTGTATTTGAATTTATGGGACCACAAAAGTTAGATCTATCGTAAGTGGACCAAATTCCATAAAATGCCAATTAAAATTTTATTTTTAAAATTAATATTCATTAAAATACGAATAGAAATTTCAATTAATTAATAGTATGTCTGAGTTTATTTAAACCCCAGGCGTAAATTTTAGGTGATATTTGCAGCAGGACATCTTTGTGGCGACAAAATATTCTTGAGTTTTGAGTACATTTAGAATATGAAGGGAAATTAGTTATAAATTTTCTATATTTTAGGGATGTAGAAATGAAACTGGTTTAATGTTACTATGTTTCGTAACTAAAAGCAAGTTTTAGACATGGGGTGACATTTTGATTTTACTGTATGAACGCCTAAAACATTCAGCAGTTTTCTAAAGTTTCGAATTTAAAAAAAAGATTAAAATTTAATAAGAATTCTTTGCTACAATAAAATGTAACAATTTTTTTTTTAATATATTTTTTTGTAATTTTGAAAAACTAGGCAGTTCTTTCTACACGATGAAGAGTTTGTTTTAAAAATTGTCAATTTTGTATTGTCTCTATTATTTATTTGTATAAATAATAATATATTTATCACAGTCCCATTATATCTTTCTAATTTTTATTATTTCTGCTTTCTCTACTCACAACATTAAGTTTATCTTCCTAAGTTTATGAGTAAGCTTGTTACATTCTTGCTTTAGCTCGCATATGGGTGGAGCCCGAAGCGACGCTCCACATTCCACAATCCCTGGAGAGGCATCCTGTCAAACCGATTGTCCAAGAGACAAGGATAACATCTGTCCAGGCACTGACAAACGTGAACTTAGCTGTTGGTGAGAGGAATGATTGTCCGTCGGGAGGTTTTTGTTATACCCAGGGCTGGGCCCCCAACAACCACCGAGCCCTCGTGGCAGCCAACCTCTAGCGAGCTACCTCCTTCTCACATGCGGTTAGTATCTCTACCGCGACTGAAGGAAACGAGATTGATTGCCCATGTACCACGCTGATATTCCTACTTCCATGGAGAATCAGGAGATAGTGAAATGAAACAGTATTGTAAGTGTTGTACTAAGAGCGGGATGAAAACACCTGGCAAGAAAGAAACCCTACCAGGAAAAATCCCGCGACAAATCATGCAGGAACCCTGGGAGCTTGGATTACCTTATGCTAAAGAATAAGGAGAGGTATTAATTTACAAATACCTTGTTAGTGAGTCTATGTCAGGAATGGCATGCACCTCTTTTTCTGCTGCCAATCAAATTAGTACTTCCGATGGGGCTAAGCTGCGACCCAGGGAATGTGACCCTGCGTCACCTGGAACATAACTGTGAAGCAGAATCTATTAGTATGTGTATATATATATATATATATATATTTAAAGGTAGCAACATAAAATTCGCATAAAATACTAATAATAAATTAATAAATATATTGAATAATAATAATATTATTATTAATATGCATGAAAAAAACGCTGTATATAAATTAGAATGTGATTATTGTAATAAAATTCATATAGGACAAACTAACAAAAAACTTGAGCATTTTATAAATATAAAGAGCATTTATATTTGTAACTAAGATAAATATAAAGAGCATTTTAAAGCATATAAAAAGCCAGAAATTTATAAATCAAATTTTGCTAGTCATTGTATTAATAATAATCACTTATTTCCTAATATAGATAATATGATACTTGTAAAAGAAATTAACAAAGGCCTGAGAATGAATATTTATGAAGCTTTAGAAATACATAAATATAATACTAATAATGAGTTGATAAATGAGCAAATACAAGTAAAATCTAAATTTGATAATATATTCAGTCTTTGTAATGTTAGGCCAGCAAAATAAAAAAAAAAAATAAAAACTTTTTTTAACAACATTGTAATTGATTTGGCATAGCTATTTATTCGATTTAATTTGCACATATGTTAATTTTAATTGTTTAATATTCCTGATGATGTTGGTATTGTTAGCCAACGAAAAGCTTTGAATTGTAAATTCAATTATAATTCTTGTATTTGTATTTTGACTTATGTTCTTTATATATATATATATATATATATATATATATATATATATATATATATATATATATATGTGTGTGTGTGTGTGTGTGTGTGTGTGTGTGCGCGCGCACGCGCGTGCGGGCGTGCGGGTGTGTGTGTGTGTGTGTTTATATATATATATATATATATATATATATATATATATATATATATATATATATATATATATTGTATTGTGGTTAGAACTAGGCGGCCAGTAAGTACAGCGGCCGTCTGTGTGTGTCGTGGGTGGGTTCGTATATACCCAGTGAGGAAATGAGTAAGGATGTTGTATGTGCATGAGCCTGTTTGTAGAACGTTGTTTCTAAGTGTTGCAGGTGTGGTTTGATGAAAGGCATTTTCAAGTCAGTGAGAAGCAGTGTTAGTCTTGTACATCTAGGTGCCTTCGTGATTATTCGCAAAACCTTGTTTTGGAATAACTGGAATCTGCGGATGCGTGATTGCCTGCATGGCCCAAGACGGGTGAAGCGTACGTGAGTATGCTGCGCAACATAGATACGTATATAGTAGTGGCCACCAGTAGTGAACTTGGGCTTGTTCTGTTAAGCATTGGATAATTGTGTTAATCAAATTGTTGCTTTTTTACGTGTTGGTAATGTGAGGGGCCCAAGTCAGGCCTCTGTCGAGCATGACTCCCAAACATTTGACCTGGTTCCCCCAGTGAATGTCCTCGCCTAATAGTTTTAGTGGTGTGTTGAGTTTGTGTGTCCTATGTTTGGAGAGAAGCAGAGCCTGGCACTTGGCCACGTTCACCTTAACTCTCCAGTAGCTCAACCATGATTATATCACTGTAAGGTGGTCCTGTAAATATAAGTGTATTAGATGTGGTTCCCATGACAGCGGATAACGTGGTGTCATCTGCAAATAAGGCCGCTTGTGTGTTGAGTGTTGTCGGTATGTCTTTGATGTAGATGTTGAACAATACGGGCCCAATAACTGATCCCTGAGGGACTCCGGCCCGTATAATCCGTAGTGTAGATTGAGCTTGGTCTAGATCAACCCTAAACTTACAGTTAGACAAGTATGAGCTAACTAGGTGTATAAGCTCGTCTGGAAAGCCATAGTGACGTAGTTTCACTAAGAGCCCGTTGTGTCAGACCCGTTCAAAGACCTTTTCAATGTCCAGGAAGGCTACCCCAGTCGAGCAGTAATTGTTGAAACCCTTGGTTGCATGATCCACTACTCTTATCAGCTGATGCCTGGCCGACTGTATTGTCCCAAAGCCAAATTACTCTGGCCTCAGTATGTTCTGTGTTTGGGTATTCTTGTTGATACGTTTGAGCAGGATAAATACCTTGTCCATCGTATTCAACAGGTTAATCGGTCTGTATGAGTCAGGTTTGCTGTGGTCTTTTCCCGGTTTGGGAAAGACCAAGATCTTGGCCTCTTTCCAAGCGTCCGGTAAATGTTGTGTCCGGAGTATAAGATTGTAGATGTTTGAGAGATGAGTGATCCCTTTCTCCATGAGGTTTTTCAGTGTTGTGTTGGTGATGGTGTCTGCTCCAGGGGCTTTCCTGGAGTTTGTTTATGAGATTGCCCACTTTATCTCTGTGATTGTAGTGTCAGTGTTTGGCTCTAATGTAGGGTAGTAGGCAAACTGTGCTGTTTCTAAATCTACTTTAGCTGTAACGGCTGCATCAGCTGGTTGGTCGTTTGGTTGGAACGTGCTCTCAAGCGTGTCAGCAAACAAGTTAATTTTGTCGACCGGGTCTCCCACCTGCCCAGTCGGGCCGATGAGTGGGGGATAGCGCAGCGGTGCTCGCGTGAAGTGTTTAACCATCGGCCAGATGGATTTTTATTTAAGGTCTTCATTACCCCTTGGAAGCCATAGACTTTGTACTGAATTATTTCCCGCCTAATTTGCCTCTTAAGGCGATTAAGTGTTATATGTGGAACGCATCTGTTTACCCCATGTTGCAATGCCCGCCGCATCCTATTTCGCCAGGTGATTAGCTGTAGTATGTGCCTTGGTATGTGTACATAGTGTCTGGGCTGGCATTTAACTGGTCCCACTTTAGTAATCGCAGTACGTATTGCCGTCGTAAGGCTACCGACGATTTTGTGTATGTCCAGTGGTGTGTGGACATTCAACAAATGTGAAACACTAACGCCACCTATAGTCCGATTGTCCCACTAACTACTGATACAACTGCAACCTGACTGCTGCATTGCATCACGGTATTTTAAACCGAAATTTGTTTTAATTGACATGTAATGTGATTTCATGATTCAGCTGAAACAAACGGTTTACATTCACCTCCAATTTTATTAAGTTCATATCAACTCAGTTTATCTGTTATCCGCAAAAATCACGCCATTTAATTAGACAGACGTTCTCAAACTCGAGACTATTATACTTAACTCTAAATACTCCTCAATATGTCTAATAATTCGTCTTATGATATTTCTGGAATATTCGATGTATGGGAAATATTCGAATTATGGGGAACATTCAAATTCTATAAAATAGTATAATTATGGGAACATTCTACAATTAAGAGCAATATTAGAACTACGAAAAATTACACACCTAAAAGGAATATTTGAATTATGGACAACATTCAAATTATGAAAAGTATTAGAAATACGTGAAGTTTCACAACTAAGATAAATATTTAAATTATTAGAATCATTAAAATTTTAAAAAATATTAGGATTATGAAAAATATTATAATGGAAAGAAATATTATAATTAAGGGAAATATCTTAATTAAGAGAAATATTCGAATTCTAAGAAATATTCGAAAAAAATAAGGTAGCCTATATATTTTTAAATAGAATTTTTTTTAAATGTAATTCAAGATTAGGGTGAAAAGTTAGATTTGCAAGGCTTTTATAGAGGCTCTAGCAGCAGTTTGTAAAATTTTGTTTCTAATATACGAGATTGAAGCATTGACAATGGCTTGTCCTCATGTATGCAACTTCTTGTAACAGAAACCCAGACGCACAGATACAACCCACTATTTGCGTTCGGATTTTCCTCTGATTACTTTGCAATTCTGAAACAATTACACTATGTCTGCTAGTTTTGGTTTACAAGCTTGCAACATTAGACAAAGTAAGGGGTTTCATTTAAAGGCACTTTAAGAGCACAGTGACTACCCTTATGGTATGTATCTTATCCCCTTCAGTAGATATTAGTTTACTTTACAGTATCCCTGTAGCGGTAGATTCTACTATGCTTACGAGTCTATTATTAATTCTGTCTCAAAAAAAATGTCACCCTTTTAATTGCAAGAAATTTAAACAGCTGAGAAACAGTTAATTTTACAATAAATAATCTACGTTTAAAATTTGTTTAAATAAAGATTGTATAACAGCGTAATATATATTATATTCTGCTCAGACGTTTTTACACCTATATTCTTTGCCTGCAATACTTCGAATGATTAGAGTGACCTTGGATTATACTTGTAGTTGAGCATTCCATCCAGACTCGGAAGCAACCGGAGGCGACCCTAACACACGCATTCGCGCTGACCCGATCCCGTCAACCTACCTACCACTGATCAGGACTCACTAGACAATGTTCTAGAAAAACTGTTACATTTAGGTCATTTTTCTTCCATTTTTGGAATCTACGTATTATTTCTTGGAAATAGAGGCCAAACAAGACGTATTACCAAACACTCCTGAAAATGATAGAAACAATGAGTAGTTGTTTTTTCCTGGCAAAAAACCAACTGTGATTATCATCGTTAATCAAATTTTAACACAAAACGCAATATTTTAAATAAAGCAAAATAACAAAATAATTGTAAATAAAACAAAAATTACAAAACAAGAAAAATAACAATAAATAACAAAAAAACAACAATGAATCTATAACAATAAAAAATATGAAACTATAAATAACCAAATAACAACAAAGAACAGTATAACAGTAAATAAATAGTAACAATATTTAAAACAACAATAGTCAACAATTTAACAATAAATAAATCTTAATAGTACAATAACAAGAACATAAAATATATTAAATTTAAATAAATAACAAATATACGCAGATAATAATTAAAAGGAAATATAAGTATAAACATAAAAGCATATATTTTAAATATTAAATTTTTAAAAAATATGTTCAAGTGGTGTAAGAAAGCGATGACTCGGTCAATGGCGGAGGCATCGTCCCTTAGCACCACCTTTAAACTGCCTTTTAAATTAAAAAGAGCACGAATATTGCTTACACTAACATAATCTACTAAAATATGTTTAATTGTGAAGATATCACCGCAGTACTGGCAAATTGGTGGATCTTCACGACTCATCAAATATCCATGAGTTGCAAAAGAGTGGCCAACGCGAAGGCGTCTAGCCACCACTTCCTCCCTACGTTTTGAACGAATAGAAGACCTCCATGGACGGATGATATCTTTAATTTCCCTCAGCTTATTCTGAATCACGGTATGTCATTCGTCATTCTAAGCAGCGAGCAATAAATGTTTCGTGAAACACACATAATCAGATGACATAACTCGTTGAGTAATGGACACCAAACTTGTAGCATTCTTCGCCGCTTCATCCACTTTTGTGTTTCCGAGTATTCCGCAATGTCCAGGAACTCAACAGAATGTTACCCCTACACCCCCCAATTAAAGCTTGTGTACAGCGTACAAAATGTCCTTAACTAAAGGGTTAACAGAGAAAACATCCTGAAGAGCAATTTTAGAATCAGAACACATAATATAGTGGGAAGATCGAGATTGAATGACGGTCAAAGCTTTTAAAATGGCAAATAGTTCTGCCGTGAAAACACTGCAAGCTGAGGGCAATCCGTACGTGTAACTACATCCCGAAGCATAAAACGGACACCCAACGCTATTATCCAGTTTAGATCCATCAGTGAAAATAATTTCACTTTGTTGATGAGATTCATAAATGGATAAAAATTCCTTGTGTTAGACCACATCAGGAGTATGGTGTTTTATATAACTGGACAATGAGAAATCGAAGTGCGGCGTTTTTATTATCCATGGAGGTAGATAGCACATTTGTCGTTCAAACATAGTGGGAAGTTGCAACTCAAGGTCATCCAATATTCTTACCAATCGTATGCCGAATGGAGCGGTCGAACGTTGACGTGTATTGTACACTTGATTTAGCATGTTATTAAAGACTATTTCAATGCCGGGTGGTTAGGTTTGCTACGAAGACCAGAAATGTAAGATATTTGTAGCATCTGACGTCGTCTAGAAAGAGCAGGTTCCCCAGCTTCGACAAGAAGATTATGGATTGGGCTAGTTCTAAACGCACCAGTAGCAAGTCTAAGTCCAGAGTGGTGGACGGCTTCGAGAGTTTTCAGAACTGTGAGTCGTGCGGATGAATAGACTTTACAGCCACAATCTATGCGCAATCTTACGACTGCGCGATAAAATCGAAGCGTACTAGTTCTGTCAGCTCCCCAATTCGTACCACTAAAGACTCTTAACATATCCAATTTCTTGCTGCATCTCACCTTCAAATCACGAACATGTGGACTCCATGAGAGTCTTTTATCAAATAAAAGACCCAAAAATTGAACACTATCAGTGGTTTGAAGCTGAATCCCATCAAGATAAAGGATCGGCTCCTGGTGTTGCCTACGACGACTAAATGCTACACATTGGGTCTTCAAAGTCGAGAATTTGAAATCTGTAGTTTTTCACCATTCCTCTAATCTGTATATTGCTAACAGCAAAGATCTTTCCGCAGCTGCCATACTACGAGCAGGCATATATATACAAAAGTCATCCACAAAGAGTGAACAGTGTACCGAAGATCGTATATTAGATGTTATACTATTTATTGCAACGCCAAATAGCGTAACGCTCAGCACGCTGCCCTACGATACACCATTCTCCTGTTTATAACTGTTTGAATACGTGCCTCCAAGACGAACGCGGAAAGATCTGTTTGATAGAAAGTTAGCGATGAATGTTAGGATATTCCCTTATATACCCCATGATTTCAGAGTGTTTAGATTTTCTCTTTTCCATGCCATATCATATGCCTTCTCAAGGTCAAAGAAAACAGCAACGAGTGTTTGACGCAAGAGAAAGGCATCTTGAATAGCGGATTCTCACAAAATCAATTGGTCAACTGATGATCGTCCTTGTCTGAAACCGACTGTTCGTTGCTAAGAAAGTCGTTGGTTTCTAGGTACCAGACAAGACGGAGGTTGACCATCTTCTCCAGTAGTTGGCACAAGACACTTGTAAGAGATATAGACCTGTAACTACTGGGATTGGTTTTGTCTTTACCTGGTTTTAAAAGAGGAATTACTGTCGCTTCTAACCATGCATCAGGGAAAGACTGCTCCTCGAAAAGCCGATTGTATATTCGAAGGAGGACAAGTTTTGCCGATGATGGTACATGTTTCAGCATGGAGTATACAATGGAATCAGGACCTGGTGCAGAATCCTTCGTTGACGCAAGAGCTGGCTCCATTTCGCCTATAGAGAAAGGAGTGTTCAAAGGAGAGTCCCCAGACAACCCAACAGTAAACGGTATTGCTTCTTCCTTCAGTTTATACATCTGGAACAATCTATTATAGGCTGTAGTAGCAGAAAATTTAGAAAATGATGTTCCTAGTACATTAGCAAAGTCACCACTGTTTGTGATCAATCTTCCATCCGGTTGCTTCAGCGCAATGGCTGGCAACGGAATGGGAGTGCCACAAACTGACCTTAACTTCCTCCACACTGTGGAGGACGGAGTTGTTCGTCTAATTGTGCTAATGTACTGTTCCCAAGAGTTCTTCCTACTCAGCCTACTCGGAGGCCTACTCTTCCTGCTTTCGCACGGAGTATTTTA
>JBAIZL010000001.1:292744818-292779818 GCA_036971475.1 Prosapia bicincta
GTAAATGCCAGAACCTTCTAGAAGTAAGCGGATGGAAATTACTGGAAGAGACAAGTCTTGCTTGAGCTGACACAAGAGTACGCTGTTTCGTAAACCCCAGAACCTTCTAGAAACAAGCGGATAGAAATAACTGGAAGCAGCAAGTCACGCTTGAGTGGACACAACAGCTATATTGCTTTAGAACAGGGGCCCTCACTAGGAATACTTTGAGAGCGAAAAATTTTGCATAAAAGTTTCCTGAGGGACGCAAGTACAAGAGGCACTAAATAACTGACAAACAATATGATTATAACATACGTTTATTACATTACCAACATAAATAAACTGTTTTGAGCATAAAAAAGTTTGAAAATGTCTTTTTTTACTAAATTAATTCTTTGAAGTTGATGGGTGAAATCTTTCACAGCCCTCTAATATGGCATCTATGTTGACAGGTTGGGAAGAAACTGAAATTCTTAAAACATTCTCACTTGTTAGCCTAGATCTGTACTTGTATTTTACAAACTTCAGCTTACTGAATGTAGATTCACAGACATAAGTAGATGAAAAAACACACAATATTTTCTGAGCACATTCAAGTAAGTTAGGAAATTTGTTCATTTCAACAACCCTCGGAAACTCATAGTGAGCTTTATTCTTCATCTTTTCTTCAAAAATACTTTTGAGTTCCGTATCGTTCTGAAGATCGATTAATTCAGTTTTCAAATCCCTTCATATCCAAAAACAGAAAGATGAGCTACATTGGCTGGTTTCATTGCCTATGGATTTTCTACCAAGCGAAATGGTACAGTTTCAAGACATATCAAACATATGGCAGTCGCTTCTTTCTTACCTTTTGCACGTCTCCAACGTCACACGTTAAGTTGCGTTGCGTTGCGGTGTTGCCGATTCTATTGCTTGCTAAACGTCAGTAAAGCCCGAGGCAAAGATACAGCGGGCGGGGTTTTTAGCTTCAGTAGTTTGAGTAATTAATTAAGTTTAGTAAAACAACGACAGATTTTCAAAACACTCAGTAAATGAATATAATATTTATTTAAGTTATAAAATATTTTGACTTCAATCCTAACCGTCTAAGAGCCGCAAAAAATCGTACCGAGGGCCGCATGCGGCCCGTGGGCCGCGTAGTGAGGATGCCTGCTCTAGAACCTTCTAGTACGAGAAATTACTAGAAGCGGCAAGTCGATATAAAAGTTTTGTTAAACGGGTAGAACAAGCAGTGTTGTACAATGTATTAAATAGAATAAAGCGTTTAGCGACCGTTGATGCGTGCTAGGTGTAAATATATTATTATTAAAAACAGTGTTTGAGCGCTTTTATAAATGTTAGGTGTGTAAATGACAGTGTCCATAAAAGTATTTGAATTAGTAAATAGTTATTTAGTCTACAACTGCCTTATAAATCATTAAATCCCTGAACAATCGTAACAGTATTTACAGAAATACCTACTTCTCCACAGTTCTACTCTTTTGAATTTGACTGGTTACAAAATATGAAATTGCACCCTCTTCTGACAGTTTAACTTGTTTCTTTTCCCTCGCGCCATTTTACCTAGTCCTTTCTCCACAGCCTGTATGCACCTGTTTCACGCTGGATACTGACAACACACATTTTTACGAACAGTACATGAATGGGGTCGCTACATTCCTGAAACCTGCACTTAAGTAGCCTCCAAGTCTAATAATTCCGTACAACCAATTATGTTACGATGACCGAGTATAAAAATAATATAATCACGATGTAAGTTAGATTCAGGTCTCATACATAAGCTGGCATATAGAAAGCAGAGTTGACTTTTTTTTACTAAATTTCCGTTGTTAGTCATTGGAACATTAAAACATGAAAATGTTTAATGTTAACATTGAAATTGTATAATTTCTTCAATTCAAGATAACTTTGTAACAATTTAAACTCCGATTACTTATTACTTTTCTGTTTATTTAGGCACTCGTATGTAGCTTTCTAGGAAATAAAATGCGGTTGATAAACGGGTCAGTAGATATTTATATTAATTACAGCAATTTTCTGGAAAACTTGTTTGTTTCCTTTATCAACCATGAAACTGTTTTGCTATAAGAAAGTCCTTACATTCAACAATCAAAAGCGCAATATGAGGAGGTAAAATGTCACACCTCCTACAATTCTGTTTAGCTAGGATTGTAATATTCTGTTGATCTACTGCCCTACTATCTTCTCATTAACACAGCTTTTCAGTAATATACGCTTCTAAATAAAAACTTGAGTTTCGGGCTTTATAAAAAATATATTGCCAAACCTTATCCCATATTTTCAATTAATAAAAAAAATTAAAATTTTAAATAAAATATTAGTTTATTAAATTATAAATGGGCCTCACCTTATAAAATTTACCTACATTGTGCACGCATGTTACTATACGATTTTTAAATTGTTTAACCTGGGTGAACACTTAGAGTTGATGTCCGAAAACTATTCTAAATTAAAATACTATTTATATGGTTTATTTTTATGTCTTCATCTTTCAAACTTATTGTCCAAAGGCAGTCATAGTACAACCCGACCCAGAGCTTCGTGTTATATAGACTATTTTCATTTTCTCGACGTTAACTAGTACATATTTTCATATTTCGTAAAAACTATTAAAAATGAACATAATTTCAACAAACTCTCAACTTAAAATGTTCAACATTCGTGCTCTAAATAAACCTGCCCAAAGCCATGCGTAAGAATGTAATCCGCACCGGTCAGAAATAGCTCCCATGATGTTACCATCTAAGATTTTTAAGGCGGTAAGTGTAGTTTGTAATTTAATGCCGATATTCCCAGAGTATATTATTAATTCAGGATAGGACCTGTTTTCTCCACCAGGTAGCATTGGCGTCTCCCACTCGTAGGGCGTCGTCTAGCCGAACCTATTGTTACAGTCACTTAATGGTATAGATCGTGCCAATACATTGTGAAAGTGTGGTAAAGGCGAGGAAAGCCTTGAATGCGTTTTATATGCGTTATTGTTAAAACTATTCCAAAATCTTTTTTTTTTATTATAAAATTGTAAATGTATCTGATTTTAAATAAGAAAATAAATAATACAAACAAATTATTTTTAAAATCAATTACTACTTAGGTCAATAAAAAATTATTTTTGTTACTTTTTATTAAATAATTACAATTAATATAAATAAAGTAACATAACCTATTCATTAAAACAGCTGTTCTACCGCATTACTTATAACATAAAATCAGCTGTTTTATGAAATCATATGTTATCAGTTATTTTAGTACAAATAGGGCATTAACTATATTGCATAACTTTTCCTTTTGAGAAAAGTTTTTTTTCATACAAAACTAAAATTAATTCATTATTAAATTTAATTAATGAATTAATATTTGAAAAAACAGTATTCATATCAAGTGTCATCCACTGTAAGTTTAAAAAAATTTATTTGAACTTGAGTGGATGAATAAAACGTATTTTATTAACCATTTAAAAAATTTAATCAAAATACATATAGCCTACGGAGAGTGTGAAGTAATAGTAGAAACTAAATAATCGGAAAGAAAGTGTCGTCATAAAATTTAAAAACAATTAATTATTCATTAAATACTTTTCTAAAAGAAACTGCATATTTTCTGTTATTTCTTTGTGACAAATTATTGTTTATGGATACGTAATCATGCAAACACTGTAAGCACTATATTTTCTGTATATATTAGTTTTATAGCATAGACCTACTACTAAGTTAAGCGTAAAGCTTCGAGAGACAACGTATAAAACTGAAGAGGAGTCAGAAAATATTCTGTAGAGTGAGAGAGAGAGAGAGAGAGAGAGAGAGTCATATTCATCATGAGTGAGTAAGACTAAACATTTTCTAAGATATTTCCAAATATTTGTTACACAGATATTTTTAAGCTATGTAAATATTTTCCCTGATGATGGCTTTATCGTTGAAATGCGTCGTAATATATTAAGTACGTTTTATTATTGAATTATTATCTTAAAAACTTAATTTTGGTAAAACTGTTATAAAAATTCAATTAATTTGAATTACTCCAGAATGTCCATAAATATATAAATAACTAAATAGAAACTGTTGCTATGGTAATTTATTTTTTAAAGGATGATAATGCAATGCAGCTCAACTGAACTACCCTCTTTTTACTATTTAAGAGCACAACGACCTTAGATAAAACCTTTTTAACAAGTCTCACTAAAATTACAGCGTACCCTATCTAACAAAACCTTTCGATATATTTTAACACTGAATTGTTAGGTTACAGTTAGCGAAGGGCCAAATCCTGATTACAGGGATTGTCGATTCTAATGGTATCTAGCAATCGTAGATACTCGATTTTGCATCGATTTAAGAGCCGATTCCAATTCTTGTTTTTTTTCAGCTGTTCAAATACGTGGTCGGTGTAATTTATTGGAAAAATAATTAATTGTCAACTATCTATATATATTCATTAGTTGCTTTGAATGAATTAAACGATTAAAAAAAAATTAGCGAGTTACGAGCAAATTCTGCGTGAGAAGAAAAACTCTTCCATTCTTCAAACGAATTTACTAGATTTTATGAAGTCATCTATGTCAAAATAACTTCTGTTTACTTACTTCTTTGCAATATGTATGTATATAATATAATTTTTGTTGTATTATGTATTTAGGATTTTAATACATACATACATTTTTCTTTTAAATTATTTGTTTATTTAGTCTTTGGCCCCAATTAAACATGATTCCTATATGATTATATGTTAAATTAAACCCCGACTTAAGCGAATTCGACTTACAGGGTTATCGCTCGGTCCCGACTATCGCGTAAGTACAGACTATTACTGTATTAGAAAAGCTATGTTTTCTTTAGATGTGAAAGTGGGTTCTTGAGTACGTTTGAGGGCCACTATTGACATAATCTATATAACAACTTTTACAGGTGATATATTTTTTCGAACTTATGGTTTTAAGTAACTTAATTATGATCTTAAGTAACAATAAAGATATTAACCAATTACGTTTCAAAATACACGTCTAGATCATGCGCTCCGCTCGTCCCGAGTAACGCATACACACGGACTGACTTTTAATAAAATATTTCTTTAACAAAATTGTGTTCTATTTACTCAGAAGACCACAAAATTAAATTGTCACCAAAATCTAAATATCCATTTTTAATGAAAACAATAGTTGGCCAATAAGCTATAATGTAGGCCTATAGTTTCCTATAATGTAGGCCTATATGTGAAATTCGTAATTAAAAGTTGAACTTGATAATTTTAAATACAAATTTTACCTCTATAAGATCACTCAGATTTAGGAAAAAGGTTTAGAAATTTTAGAGAATAAATTACGCTACACCAATAGAAAATCTCACACTTCACTACAGCTACACAGTGACTGGCGTTTTACTTTGCAACAAAGGTCGATAAAATATAGCTTGCTATACGTCTAAACGGTGACGAGCCCCCGAACCTCTAGCCGCTTTCACTGTCGTAGAATACTGTTCCAATTTTTTTCCACTATATCAGCGATGAATTCTTGTCGTAGTAAAACGTTTGGCTCAATTTCGGAATTTACTACAGAGGAATTTTGGAAACAGAGTAACTTTGAACGAGTAATTTTTAACAAAGAGTAATTGGAATAAACCGAGTAATTTTGAAAGAGTTTAATTTAAATAAAGAGTAAATTTATTAAGAGTAAATAAGGTTGTTTTAAAATTAAAAGAGATATAATTATGTGCTTATGAAATTAAAAAGTTTACAAGAAGTTTGATTTAGAAAGTAAATATTTTCAAGTATGCAATGTTTTTTTAAAAAAAAAAATTATATTGTAAAATAAATAATTTTGAGAATTAATGAAACAAGTTTCAAAGAGTTAATCAAAATAAGAAATGTTCATTAAAGGATTTTTAAATCTAAATTAAATTTATTATAATATATGTATTTAAAAGATAAATGGAAATAATAAGTAAATGGTAGGTTTACATGGAAGTATGAATTTTTTGGCATAAGGGTTTTAAATCAAAGCAGAATAAATATAGTTGATATTATTTTTGATTAATTAATGAAAGGGTCTTAATGAAATAAAGTCAGTAAAGAACATTATGTAAAAAGTATAAGAGTGTCAATACAATATTTTATGATATGTTTCCTTTAAAGAAGAATAGTTTGGTTGCTGAACTGAGAGTCATTAATAAATTATAAAAATTAGATAAAAACATTCCAATAAAAAAAGGGGGGAGAAATGAAATGACACAATTTTTTTTTCAAGAGGGGGGAAAAATATGTAACACACTTTAGACGGTGTTACATATTAAATTAGCAAATTTCAGAAAATAAACGAGAATAGATTCAAAATTGTAATAATATATGACTATGTAAAAAAATTGTTATGTATCAGAAATATTTTAATGAGATCTCTGGCTGATAGTGACATCTAGCGAGAAAAAATTAAAACAAGTAATCAAGCTAGGGATGCCCCCCCCCCGGATGCGCGATAGGTAGGAAGGTTGCACGCTACTAATATTTCTCTCTCATTTGGCCAAGATGTAAAAGGGAACGGACGTCTTCAAAGAGCAAGAAAATTTATTTGTTTTTTTTTTTATTTTAATTAATGTAAAGTTTTATTTTCGTATAATCATGGCATAGAACACGGCGTACGATACCAGGTACCAGATGGGACGCTGACTTATTGATGGCATTTCCCGAGGCTTTTCCGCGAGGATGATACAAGGCTTTTACCGAGACTTTTCCACGAGGAGGAAGCGAGGTTACGACATGTGAATACAGCTAAGTGGGCGATTTAAGACTTTAAAACTTAATTTCAAAATTTAAAATGTTTCACAGCAGAATTCTAATTAATGAACATTGAACTTTTCAACTAATTAGCTTAACTGTAATTACGCATCTTTTGGTGCCATTATGTTCACTTTGAATTATTAAATTTGATTATATATAAAGGCAAGTAAACTCGAGAACATGTTCATTTTCAGCCATTGATTGATTAATTAATTGAAGGATTGCTATCCTTAAAAATTCATAAGTAGAATGTAAAATGTTCCATAATCCGTAACTGAGTGTCAAAAATATGTGTCATGATTATAATTTATTGTATCTGTCTATCTTAAAATAAAAGATTGTAATTTGCTTTAATTGAATTTAAAAGAGTCATTATTTTACCAGCGCACAATTCCTTGCATTTCAGATTAACAAGCCTTAAGAATTAATGTAATAATATTCTGCTAATTTAAATGATTTAACTTGGTAATTTAAAATATTTTAATGTAACGGAGTTATAGCTTCAATTGCGTTACAGACAGACGTCTCGTTACGCCTGAACTGTAAGCTAGAAGTGAATATTAATTTTTTTAAGAATTAAAACTAAATAATATTCAATTTGCTAAATTTAATTATCAACCGTTACACAAAATGCGCAACTCTGCTTTAAAATTTGAAATGTAAGTTTGTGTGTTGGCGAAAAGAAAATTTAAAAATGGTTGAAAATAACCGATTTCATTAAATATATTCAAAAGGTAAATTTAACAGTGTAAGTTTTGTAAAATTTTGTAAAATGTATAAGTTGAACGCAAAAGGATGTAGCGGGTAGCTTGTGTAAACAGTTTGGCAAAGATAGGGGGGAAAACCAGTTATAACCAGTTTTTACTTGTAGTGTAGTCAAGGTCAGAGACTCTTGTTGTCCAAAATATTCGTCATGTCTGTGCGTAGTAAGTTTTAGATTTTTAAAAGTTTGTGCATGTCCTTGAAAACCAGTGGTAGAGCACAATTGTTTACACAGCTGCTAGTTCCAATGTCAGGCAAGTTAGATTTGATTGTCCGAGTTTGTATAAACAAGTATCTAGCCTGAAGTTCAATGTTTGCATTAAGGTTGTTTCAATATTTCGAGTTTGCTTGACTTTATGGATAAGGAATATATTCTCGTTAATTTTCTGAAGGCAATTCTATTAAACAAAATGGATTTAATAATAATAAACTTTGTCAAAAGAGGAATTAAAATATAATAAAAAAGAAAAGTATAATTGAAATTAACAGTAATATGATTTTAATAGTAAGATTTAATAAAATATAAAGTTATGAGTTAATTTTAAAGGTATTGAAATTTAAATGTATAAGTTGTGTAATATTCATGTAAAAATATATTTCAAGCAAAATTTATCTTCTAAAATAGATGAAATTTTTTTTAAAATTTTAAATTTGGAAATATGCAAGCTTTATTTTAAAAAAAAAAAAAAAAAAAAAAAAGGAATAAATTAACAAGGAAAATACGAATGTGCCTTTGTACAGAATTTATACGCCACGACAACACTCACATTGTATGTCAAAGGGCACGTTGACATACTATACATATTCTACATGAGAGAGAGACTAGGACAAATCTCAAAACACACAATCCTACACCGATTCAATGACTTATGGGGAATCAACAGACTATACACTTGACAAAATTGTGTATAAAAGTGCAAGCGTAGGTTCCGTTTAATTTCAATTCTTATTTGTAAATACTAAGAGCTTAGCAAGAAATTAATTCAATTTGTTTACAGTAATATTTGAAAGAAGTTTTAAGATGTAACAGAATACATATAATCCTTTGTGTGTCAACATGCTAGCTATATAATTTTTAAATTAAAATATGGGTTTTAATTTAAGAATAATGTAATTGGATTTTCAAAGTATGGGTTTTGAAATCCAAAAGTGGTATAAGATGTACGAAATATTGTAGAGATAACGAAAGGTTATGAGGCAATGGTACATGCTTAAAGTTGTGAAATTGAGAGGAGAATATGTAGATAAATAGCGTCGATAATGTTGAAATTTTTTGGCTTACAGGAAGTAAGCGGTATTCATAAATCCTAGAGATTGGATTGTGAAAAATATAGCTAGCGCATATGTAAGGTAATGTTGACAAACAAAGAGGAATTTGGAAACAGAGTAACTTTGAACGAGTAATTTTTAACAAAGAGTAATTGGAATAAACCGAGTAATTTTGAAAGAGTTTAATTTAAATAAAGAGTAAATTTATTAAGAGTAAATAAGGTTGTTTTAAAATTAAAAGAGATATAATTATGTGCTTATGAAATTAAAAAGTTTACAAGAAGTTTGATTTAGAAAGTAAATATTTTCAAGTATGCAATGTTTTTTTAAAAAAAAAAATTATATTGTAAAATAAATAATTTTGAGAATTAATGAAACAAGTTTCAAAGAGTTAATCAAAATAAGAAATGTTCATTAAAGGATTTTTAAATCTAAATTAAATTTATTATAATATATGTATTTAAAAGATAAATGGAAATAATAAGTAAATGGTAGGTTTACATGGGAGTATGAATTTTTTGGCATAAGGGTTTTAAATCAAAGCAGAATAAATATAGTTGATATTATTTTTGATTAATTAATGAAAGGGTCTTAATGAAATAAAGTCAGTAAAGAACATTATGTAAAAAGTATAAGAGTGTCAATACAATATTTTATGATATGTTTCCTTTAAAGAAGAATAGTTTGGTTGCTGAACTGAGAGTCATTAATAAATTATAAAAATTAGATAAAAACATTCCAATAAAAAAAGGGGGGAGAAATGAAATGACACAATTTTTTTTTCAAGAGGGGGGAAAAATATGTAACACACTTTAGACGGTGTTACATATTAAATTAGCAAATTTCAGAAAATAAACGAGAATAGATTCAAAATTGTAATAATATATGACTATGTAAAAAAATTGTTATGTATCAGAAATATTTTAATGAGATCTCTGGCTGATAGTGACATCTAGCGAGAAAAAATTAAAACAAGTAATCAAGCTAGGGATGCCCCCCCCCGGATGCGCGATAGGTAGGAAGGTTGCACGCTACTAATATTTCTCTCTCATTTGGCCAAGATGTAAAAGGGAACGGACGTCTTCAAAGAGCAAGAAAATTTATTTGTTTTTTTTTTATTTTAATTAATGTAAAGTTTTATTTTCGTATAATCATGGCATAGAACACGGCGTACGATACCAGGTACCAGATGGGACGCTGACTTATTGATGGCATTTCCCGAGGCTTTTCCGCGAGGATGATACAAGGCTTTTACCGAGACTTTTCCACGAGGAGGAAGCGAGGTTACGACATGTGAATACAGCTAAGTGGGCGATTTAAGACTTTAAAACTTAATTTCAAAATTTAAAATGTTTCACAGCAGAATTCTAATTAATGAACATTGAACTTTTCAACTAATTAGCTTAACTGTAATTACGCATCTTTTGGTGCCATTATGTTCACTTTGAATTATTAAATTTGATTATATATAAAGGCAAGTAAACTCGAGAACATGTTCATTTTCAGCCATTGATTGATTAATTAATTGAAGGATTGCTATCCTTAAAAATTCATAAGTAGAATGTAAAATGTTCCATAATCCGTAACTGAGTGTCAAAAATATGTGTCATGATTATAATTTATTGTATCTGTCTATCTTAAAATAAAAGATTGTAATTTGCTTTAATTGAATTTAAAAGAGTCATTATTTTACCAGCGCACAATTCCTTGCATTTCAGATTAACAAGCCTTAAGAATTAATGTAATAATATTCTGCTAATTTAAATGATTTAACTTGGTAATTTAAAATATTTTAATGTAACGGAGTTATAGCTTCAATTGCGTTACAGACAGACGTCTCGTTACGCCTGAACTGTAAGCTAGAAGTGAATATTAATTTTTTTAAGAATTAAAACTAAATAATATTCAATTTGCTAAATTTAATTATCAACCGTTACACAAAATGCGCAACTCTGCTTTTAAATTTGAAATGTAAGTTTGTGTGTTGGCGAAAAGAAAATTTAAAAATGGTTGAAAATAACCGATTTCATTAAATATATTCAAAAGGTAAATTTAACAGTGTAAGTTTTGTAAAATTTTGTAAAATGTATAAGTTGAACGCAAAAGGATGTAGCGGGTAGCTTGTGTAAACAGTTTGGCAAAGATAGGGGGGAAAACCAGTTATAACCAGTTTTTACTTGTAGTGTAGTCAAGGTCAGAGACTCTTGTTGTCCAAAATATTCGTCATGTCTGTGCGTAGTAAGTTTTAGATTTTTAAAAGTTTGTGCATGTCCTTGAAAACCAGTGGTAGAGCACAATTGTTTACACAGCTGCTAGTTCCAATGTCAGGCAAGTTAGATTTGATTGTCCGAGTTTGTATAAACAAGTATCTAGCCTGAAGTTCAATGTTTGCATTAAGGTTGTTTCAATATTTCGAGTTTGCTTGACTTTATGGATAAGGAATATATTCTCGTTAATTTTCTGAAGGCAATTCTATTAAACAAAATGGATTTAATAATAATAAACTTTGTCAAAAGAGGAATTAAAATATAATAAAAAAGAAAAGTATAATTGAAATTAACAGTAATATGATTTTAATAGTAAGATTTAATAAAATATAAAGTTATGAGTTAATTTTAAAGGTATTGAAATTTAAATGTATAAGTTGTGTAATATTCATGTAAAAATATATTTCAAGCAAAATTTATCTTCTAAAATAGATGAAATTTTTTTTAAAATTTTAAATTTGGAAATATGCAAGCTTTATTTTTAAAAAAAAAAAAAAAAAAAAAAGGAATAAATTAACAAGGAAAATACGAATGTGCCTTTGTACAGAATTTATACGCCACGACAACACTCACATTGTATGTCAAAGAGCACGTTGACATACTATACATATTCTACATGAGAGAGAGACTAGGACAAATCTCAAAACACACAATCCTACACCGATTCAATGACTTATGGGGAATCAACAGACTATACACTTGACAAAATTGTGTATAAAAGTGCAAGCGTAGGTTCCGTTTAATTTCAATTCTTATTTGTAAATACTAAGAGCTTAGCAAGAAATTAATTCAATTTGTTTACAGTAATATTTGAAAGAAGTTTTAAGATGTAACAGAATACATATAATCCTTTGTGTGTCAACATGCTAGCTATATAATTTTTAAATTAAAATATGGGTTTTAATTTAAGAATAATGTAATTGGATTTTCAAAGTATGGGTTTTGAAATCCAAAAGTGGTATAAGATGTACGAAATATTGTAGAGATAACGAAAGGTTATGAGGCAATGGTACATGCTTAAAGTTGTGAAATTGAGAGGAGAATATGTAGATAAATAGCGTCGATAATGTTGAAATTTTTTGGCTTACAGGAAGTAAGCGGTATTCATAAATCCTAGAGATTGGATTGTGAAAAATATAGCTAGCGCATATGTAAGGTAATGTTGACAAACAAAGAGGAATTTGGAAACAGAGTAACTTTGAACGAGTAATTTTTAACAAAGAGTAATTGGAATAAACCGAGTAATTTTGAAAGAGTTTAATTTAAATAAAGAGTAAATTTATTAAGAGTAAATAAGGTTGTTTTAAAATTAAAAGAGATATAATTATGTGCTTATGAAATTAAAAAGTTTACAAGAAGTTTGATTTAGAAAGTAAATATTTTCAAGTATGCAATGTTTTTTTTAAAAAAAAAATTATATTGTAAAATAAATAATTTTGAGAATTAATGAAACAAGTTTCAAAGAGTTAATCAAAATAAGAAATGTTCATTAAAGGATTTTTAAATCTAAATTAAATTTATTATAATATATGTATTTAAAAGATAAATGGAAATAATAAGTAAATGGTAGGTTTACATGGAAGTATGAATTTTTTGGCATAAGGGTTTTAAATCAAAGCAGAATAAATATAGTTGATATTATTTTTGATTAATTAATGAAAGGGTCTTAATGAAATAAAGTCAGTAAAGAACATTATGTAAAAAGTATAAGAGTGTCAATACAATATTTTATGATATGTTTCCTTTAAAGAAGAATAGTTTGGTTGCTGAACTGAGAGTCATTAATAAATTATAAAAATTAGATAAAAACATTCCAATAAAAAAAGGGGGGAGAAATGAAATGACACAATTTTTTTTTCAAGAGGGGGGAAAAATATGTAACACACTTTAGACGGTGTTACATATTAAATTAGCAAATTTCAGAAAATAAACGAGAATAGATTCAAAATTGTAATAATATATGACTATGTAAAAAAATTGTTATGTATCAGAAATATTTTAATGAGATCTCTGGCTGATAGTGACATCTAGCGAGAAAAAATTAAAACAAGTAATCAAGCTAGGGATGCCCCCCCCCCCCCGGATGCGCGATAGGTAGGAAGGTTGCACGCTACTAATATTTCTCTCTCATTTGGCCAAGATGTAAAAGGGAACGGACGTCTTCAAAGAGCAAGAAAATTTATTTGTTTTTTTTTTTATTTTAATTAATGTAAAGTTTTATTTTCGTATAATCATGGCATAGAACACGGCGTACGATACCAGGTACCAGATGGGACGCTGACTTATTGATGGCATTTCCCAAGGCTTTTCCGCGAGGATGATACAAGGCTTTTACCGAGACTTTTCCACGAGGAGGAAGCGAGGTTACGACATGTGAATACAGCTAAGTGGGCGATTTAAGACTTTAAAACTTAATTTCAAAATTTAAAATGTTTCACAGCAGAATTCTAATTAATGAACATTGAACTTTTCAACTAATTAGCTTAACTGTAATTACGCATCTTTTGGTGCCATTATGTTCACTTTGAATTATTAAATTTGATTATATATAAAGGCAAGTAAACTCGAGAACATGTTCATTTTCAGCCATTGATTGATTAATTAATTGAAGGATTGCTATCCTTAAAAATTCATAAGTAGAATGTAAAATGTTCCATAATCCGTAACTGAGTGTCAAAAATATGTGTCATGATTATAATTTATTGTATCTGTCTATCTTAAAATAAAAGATTGTAATTTGCTTTAATTGAATTTAAAAGAGTCATTATTTTACCAGCGCACAATTCCTTGCATTTCAGATTAACAAGCCTTAAGAATTAATGTAATAATATTCTGCTAATTTAAATGATTTAACTTGGTAATTTAAAATATTTTAATGTAACGGAGTTATAGCTTCAATTGCGTTACAGACAGACGTCTCGTTACGCCTGAACTGTAAGCTAGAAGTGAATATTAATTTTTTTAAGAATTAAAACTAAATAATATTCAATTTGCTAAATTTAATTACCAACCGTTACACAAAATGCGCAACTCTGCTTTAAAATTTGAAATGTAAGTTTGTGTGTTGGCGAAAAGAAAATTTAAAAATGGTTGAAAATAACCGATTTCATTAAATATATTCAAAAGGTAAATTTAACAGTGTAAGTTTTGTAAAATTTTGTAAAATGTATAAGTTGAACGCAAAAGGATGTAGCGGGTAGCTTGTGTAAACAGTTTGGCAAATATAGGGGGGAAAACCAGTTATAACCAGTTTTTACTTGTAGTGTAGTCAAGGTCAGAGACTCTTGTTGTCCAAAATATTCGTCATGTCTGTGCGTAGTAAGTTTTAGATTTTTAAAAGTTTGTGCATGTCCTTGAAAGCCAGTGGTAGAGCACAATTGTTTACACAGCTGCTAGTTCCAATGTCAGGCAAGTTAGATTTGATTGTCCGAGTTTGTATAAACAAGTATCTAGCCTGAAGTTCAATGTTTGCATTAAGGTTGTTTCAATATTTCGAGTTTGCTTGACTTTATGGATAAGGAATATATTCTCGTTAATTTTCTGAAGGCAATTCTATTAAACAAAATGGATTTAATAATAATAAACTTTGTCAAAAGAGGAATTAAAATATAATAAAAAAGAAAAGTATAATTGAAATTAACAGTAATATGATTTTAATAGTAAGATTTAATAAAATATAAAGTTATGAGTTAATTTTAAAGGTATTGAAATTTAAATGTATAAGTTGTGTAATATTCATGTAAAAATATATTTCAAGCAAAATTTATCTTCTAAAATAGATGAAATTTTTTTTAAAATTTTAAATTTGGAAATATGCAAGCTTTATTTTTAAAAAAAAAAAAAAAAAAAAAAGGAATAAATTAACAAGGAAAATACGAATGTGCCTTTGTACAGAATTTATACGCCACGACAACACTCACATTGTATGTCAAAGGGCACGTTGACATACTATACATATTCTACATGAGAGAGAGACTAGGACAAATCTCAAAACACACAATCCTACACCGATTCAATGACTTATGGGGAATCAACAGACTATACACTTGACAAAATTGTGTATAAAAGTGCAAGCGTAGGTTCCGTTTAATTTCAATTCTTATTTGTAAATACTAAGAGCTTAGCAAGAAATTAATTCAATTTGTTTACAGTAATATTTGAAAGAAGTTTTAAGATGTAACAGAATACATATAATCCTTTGTGTGTCAACATGCTAGCTATATAATTTTTAAATTAAAATATGGGTTTTAATTTAAGAATAATGTAATTGGATTTTCAAAGTATGGGTTTTGAAATCCAAAAGTGGTATAAGATGTACGAAATATTGTAGAGATAACGAAAGGTTATGAGGCAATGGTACATGCTTAAAGTTGTGAAATTGAGAGGAGAATATGTAGATAAATAGCGTCGATAATGTTGAAATTTTTTGGCTTACAGGAAGTAAGCGGTATTCATAAATCCTAGAGATTGGATTGTGAAAAATATAGCTAGCGCATATGTAAGGTAATGTTGACAAACAAAGAGGAATTTGGAAACAGAGTAACTTTGAACGAGTAATTTTTAACAAAGAGTAATTGGAATAAACCGAGTAATTTTGAAAGAGTTTAATTTAAATAAAGAGTAAATTTATTAAGAGTAAATAAGGTTGTTTTAAAATTAAAAGAGATATAATTATGTGCTTATGAAATTAAAAAGTTTACAAGAAGTTTGATTTAGAAAGTAAATATTTTCAAGTATGCAATGTTTTTTTTAAAAAAAAAATTATATTGTAAAATAAATAATTTTGAGAATTAATGAAACAAGTTTCAAAGAGTTAATCAAAATAAGAAATGTTCATTAAAGGATTTTTAAATCTAAATTAAATTTATTATAATATATGTATTTAAAAGATAAATGGAAATAATAAGTAAATGGTAGGTTTACATGGAAGTATGAATTTTTTGGCATAAGGGTTTTAAATCAAAGCAGAATAAATATAGTTGATATTATTTTTGATTAATTAATGAAAGGGTCTTAATGAAATAAAGTCAGTAAAGAACATTATGTAAAAAGTATAAGAGTGTCAATACAATATTTTATGATATGTTTCCTTTAAAGAAGAATAGTTTGGTTGCTGAACTGAGAGTCATTAATAAATTATAAAAATTAGATAAAAACATTCCAATAAAAAAAGGGGGGAGAAATGAAATGACACAATTTTTTTTTCAAGAGGGGGGAAAAATATGTAACACACTTTAGACGGTGTTACATATTAAATTAGCAAATTTCAGAAAATAAACGAGAATAGATTCAAAATTGTAATAATATATGACTATGTAAAAAAATTGTTATGTATCAGAAATATTTTAATGAGATCTCTGGCTGATAGTGACATCTAGCGAGAAAAAATTAAAACAAGTAATCAAGCTAGGGATGCCCCCCCCCCCGGATGCGCGATAGGTAGGAAGGTTGCACGCTACTAATATTTCTCTCTCATTTGGCCAAGATGTAAAAGGGAACGGACGTCTTCAAAGAGCAAGAAAATTTATTTGTTTTTTTTTTTATTTTAATTAATGTAAAGTTTTATTTTCGTATAATCATGGCATAGAACACGGCGTACGATACCAGGTACCAGATGGGACGCTGACTTATTGATGGCATTTCCCGAGGCTTTTCCGCGAGGATGATACAAGGCTTTTACCGAGACTTTTCCACGAGGAGGAAGCGAGGTTACGACATGTGAATACAGCTAAGTGGGCGATTTAAGACTTTAAAACTTAATTTCAAAATTTAAAATGTTTCACAGCAGAATTCTAATTAATGAACATTGAACTTTTCAACTAATTAGCTTAACTGTAATTACGCATCTTTTGGTGCCATTATGTTCACTTTGAATTATTAAATTTGATTATATATAAAGGCAAGTAAACTCGAGAACATGTTCATTTTCAGCCATTGATTGATTAATTAATTGAAGGATTGCTATCCTTAAAAATTCATAAGTAGAATGTAAAATGTTCCATAATCCGTAACTGAGTGTCAAAAATATGTGTCATGATTATAATTTATTGTATCTGTCTATCTTAAAATAAAAGATTGTAATTTGCTTTAATTGAATTTAAAAGAGTCATTATTTTACCAGCGCACAATTCCTTGCATTTCAGATTAACAAGCCTTAAGAATTAATGTAATAATATTCTGCTAATTTAAATGATTTAACTTGGTAGTTTAAAATATTTTAATGTAACGGAGTTATAGCTTCAATTGCGTTACAGACAGACGTCTCGTTACGCCTGAACTGTAAGCTAGAAGTGAATATTAATTTTTTTAAGAATTAAAACTAAATAATATTCAATTTGTTTAATTATAAACCGTTACAAGCCTATATTATTATTATTATTATTATTACATATATATATATATATATATATATATATATATATTCCTATTATTAGTATACTATTATAGTATAATATAAGGTTATTGCTAGTATATTGTTTATATATTACCTATAATATATAATATATTATGCCCTAATATTTCTCCAAGCATGCCAATTAATTCAAACATGGAAAATAATTATAAAAGCCAATGTACAGTGGCCTACGTGACATTTATATTGGTGGGGGCTCTCTAACTCAGTGTATGTCGAGTCTTACTGTCATATATATCGTTCGGCACAACTACTGTGTCTTGTTCCACACTGTGCCTAGATACGAGAGCATTGTAGACCATTACATTTGCAATAGTAGGCAAACACTCCTCGTGGGCCCTTCAAGTCTCTTGCTATTACTCGTGAATTATATTACTATGGTGAACATTAAATTTGGATTTAAGGGCAGCGTTTCTTTGAATTTTACTCTAAACTTGGATACTACTTGTATTAATTTAACCCTATAATGGCCCTCAGCTTTCACTTGATAAGTGAATATTCTGTTAGCCGTTTCGGCGTAACAAGTATAAAAACAAAATTAGGCAAAATTCAAAGGTCAAATGCTTTCGTCTGGTTGTTTAAGTCAAATAAATTTTCAGTAAAACACATTCGGTTATAAAAAAAAAGGGTAGTAGACTTGGTTTAGTTAATCACACGATTAAAATGTTTTCAGAATTTCATTTTATTAATCATGCTACCTGTATTGAGTGTAACACGTGCCTCTGTGGGCTTGAGTGTCATCATTCAACGGGAGTGTACAAATAGGAATAATGTAAAGATATTCAGCTGTAATCAGTGACGCAATGAACACGCGCTGCTCTGCGGGCTGCGTCAGAGCAAACTATGGGGCAGCTCGTCAGAACGATTGACCTAGTTAAGGATTAGCACGGATTCAAAAAGATAATCATCTCAGCTCGTAAGACTATATTAAAAGTAGGACCTACATGTTTTCAATTAAATAAAAATATATATCTTTGAATAATTGAATTTTAAAATAAAAACGCCTCGTGCATTTCATCAGCTTAGAATTTACCATTTCTACATTTTCATCCTTTCCATTTATTTCCGTCAAGACCTGGCTGAATATGTGAATGGACATCCATTCATTATAGACAGCTGTGCGTAAATTTTAAGACCCCACATATTAACTGACATCTTTCTAATTTAAGGTACATAACGCTATAGGCTTCGATCAAATGGTCCTTTGCTTTCCTGTTTCAGCTGTTTAGAGCATGTGCTCATACATTGCAACGAGTTTCGGTGATTTTTTAGAATCAAGTGTCTGAGTCGCATTTTACTACGCCTCTAGACAAAGGGTGTTTTTCTGCTAAAAGGTGATGGCTTATATTCTACTTTGTCTGCTTCAAGCTTAAATTGTACATCAACTTTTGTCTTTCCCCTCGTATTTAAGTTTACTTACATTTTTGTAATGTTGGTCCAGCATACTACCGCGTTCCTAATAACTCCAGTCAAAATTAGGTTCCCTGTGGATCACACGTCGATTATGGAAATTATAAAGTTTATTTAATTCCAACGTTGCTTTTCAAGGACACTCCTTACGTTTGCCCGTGTGCATGCACACTTACATTTCTCTCTTTTAGCCGTACTGCTATAAATCCCTTCTTGAATCATTCTAAATGTTAATGAAAGCTAGAATTAGGCCCAAAAATAGCAGACTTGAGCCAAAGACGCGCATAGGGTATCTGTGCCTGTCCATTTAGCTACTCGAAACGTCCATAATAGGCTGAACTGTTAAACTGTCAATGATCCGAATGATTAAGGGGTTCGCTACTTTTCACGTAGGATTTTCAGCAGAAAAATAACTTATAACTCTTCTCGTTTCCGTCTCAGTTACAAAGTCATCATCACTGAGTGTCAGTTAAGCATTTCCTAGCAAGATTACAGCCTATATTTAGGTTGCCACGCTCAACCGAACAACACAACATTAAGTCCAAAATTACAACAATAAAGGACATTAATATGGAATTCATAATAAGCCCCAAAAATGTTTACAAAAACATTTTTATAAACATAAAAACATTTTTTTAGAAAATAACATTTTGCAATAACGTTTTCAAGAGGTGTTTGCCCCAATTTTCATGATAATACGTTTTCGGGTACCATACTTTGTGGGAAATGAAGCTTAAAAAAATATGAAACTAAACAAAATATTGTTTTTCACCCATTTCCAACGCGAATACAGTAATTAATTAAAATTGACCCTTCTTTCGAAAAAGTCTATCTGAATTTTTGTTTCTCAGAATGGGGTCCGATCCTAATTGATTTGGATAATTGAAGTTATACAGTAATATAAATGTAAGCCACAGATATCCAGAAGAGTTGATGAATCTGTTTAACTGTTTCTCTTTTACAGAATGTAAACACATGGTCTTATTCGCTTTCTTTCTCAGTTACTTTTCATTAATAAAGTGTTAGACAATTATATCAACCAAGCGATTTTAAATAACCGTTTTTTAAAACCAAAAAGAGTTTCTTAAACTGGCCTACATTTAAGTCAGGATGTATCAGTCTATGTAAATATATAATACCAGGACGTACCCGGATTAATTGCTTTATAAATACTTGATTTCGGCGACCATATGTGCCAAATACTTATTTGCCGCCCCCCAGCACAGTCCAATGAGCCGGCGAACGGTTACTTTGTGGAACGACGGAATAGTGCGGGGAAAACATTGAAACATGCTTGCGAATTATGTGTTGACGAGGTTGGAAAATTTAATATTTTTATTCTCAAGAAATAAATAAAGTACAAATATATATTTTTCCATTTTAAAGGGAGAAAATGTTTTTCATTTTAAAAAAATTAATTTTAATACGGAAAAATGTACGTTGAATTATATAAATTTCTCATGTTAATTAAATCTATGAGTATTAACAATTTATACCTGCAAGACATCTTTTCTTAAAAAATATGCTTCTATTTCACAACAAAAAATAACTCCCTACTGGTGATACTTTATTTAGTCTAATATATTTTAGATAATACTGAAAAATGTTGGTCCAACCTAGATTCGTGTTTACTCGCGCAAGTATATTTTGTACAAAGAAAAAGTGATTTTAAAACCCCAAACCACAAATAGTTAACCACACTTTACAAACACGCCTTTCCCAAGCAATTCTACAGGCAGTAGCGCCCTATTTGTTATCATATTATAAAGATGTATTAAAACATAGCTACAAAGTATCTGGTCAGGTTATAAACAACTCCCGAATGGAAAAATAACTTGATCAGTAATTACTTGGAATAATTTACTCCGGTGTATTATTAAAAAATAATACACACAACGAATCTCTAATTTAAAATATATTTATTCTAATCTTATGTACATTTCCGTTACCAAGTTAATAACCACAGTAACCGAAATGTACATTAGACTAGAATGAAAGTATTTGTGATTAGAGGTTTGTTGTGTGGATTATTTATTAACTAGATGATTACTGACTTGAACCCCCCCCCCCGGTCTTGTGTTCAACTTACTTTAAGTACAAATTATAAAAATTTTCAGTTTTTTTAAGTTTCTCATTTGTGTCATTTTACATAGCCTAACTATAACACAAATAACAGGAACGTATAGGTTACGATAGTTTTGATTATAAAAATAATAAGATATAGCTTACGCCCAACGTAAGGTAAACAGTTCCCGCCCTGCACGCTTACGTTGACAAAATAATGATTTTTTTATAACCAAACTTATCCTAAACTATTTAGTCACTAGATTGTAAAATAGATATACAATTTAATTCTGTTTAAATGCATTATTTTATAGAAAACCTTCAGTTTCATCTTTCTTGTGTCTGTGCATTTTTGTTATGTTCTCTTCCAAATTCAAAAATTATTTACGGTTCCCGACAGTTAAAATCAGTTTTTCCTTTTCAGAATATCTAACACATATAACAAGTAATAATAAAAAAAATTACACTCGATTCCTATTTATGTCGACAAAGAATTTTTTATTTTAGTTACTTTTTATATTACAATTAATATAAATGTATATACATATGGCCGAATAACAACGTAGAAAGCGAAATTATTAAAACTAATTAATTCAATTTAATTAATGATTTAATATTTTTTTAAGAAAACTGTATTTACATCAAGTGTCATCCACTACAAGTTTTAAAAATTGTATTTGAAGGGATTTTTTTTTTTTTTTTTTTTTTTTTTTTTTTTTTTTTTTTTTTTTTTTTTTTTTTTTATTAAAACTGGTCATTTCTGACCAACCATTAATTTACATTTGATAATTAGATTTTAGCTTTTATTACAAAGAATCCATTGATTCCTATTGTATCTTGTTTGATGTTGGAAGCCAACCGGCGTGAGGAAGAGTATTGTTGTCACTCTTGTCGTTCAACGAGTTCAAATGGTTTTGTCCTTTTGAGTCGTCTTGTCAAGTGGTTGTTGTCGAGAAGTCTCAGTGCCTCAGGATTTTCGTGTTGAGTGAGCCGATTTACGTGTTTGATGGCGTTCTGTTTTATGACTTCCTCGACCATGGGTACACCAAGATTGTTACGCACATACCAAGGAGCGTTGGCGATGTTTCTTAGTACTTTGTTCTGGAAGCGTTGTATCCCTTGTATGTGACATTTGCTGGCACAGCCCCAAAGCTGTATACCATACGTCCAAACCGGTTTGAGGATTTGGTTATATACCAATAGCTTGTTGTATATTGATACCCGTGAATTTCGACCGAGTAGCCAATACATTTGCCTGTAGCGAGTCTGGAGTTCTGCGAGTTTTATTTTGACATGCTCGACCCATTTGGCTTTTGCATCAAGATTCATGCCGAGATATTTAGCTGAATCATGATATGGGATAACACTTCCATTCATTTCGAGCCTCTGAGGGTTTGGGATCCTCTTGTTTGTAAAGTTCACATCGACTGCCTTCTGGTCGTTGAGTTTGATGCGCCATTTCTTGGTCCAAGCCTCAACTGAATCGTTTGATCTTTGTAAGCGTGTTGTCGATTCTTGAACGGTTTTCGCTGTCGCTGCGTTTGCTATTTGAAGGGATGAATGAAATGTATTATATGAACGATTGAAAATTCGACCAAGATATATAGATACATACAGCTTGAGTGTGAACAAATAGGAGGAATCGGACAACAGAATAATCATGAGGTAAAACATCGATTATGGATTAACATCGACCATTATTTAGTCAGCTGAACTGTTGCATTCTTCATAGAACTAAATTTCCTTTTACTTGTACAAAGACTGGCGCTTGTTTAAGTATTCCATACCCCTTAGTGGATACCGATTGCCGCATACCACGACTCTCCCAGAGGGTATTTTCGGTTTAATGTTCTCAGTTAAAATGTAATCATTTGTTACGGGCTTTATTGAAAACATTGCCCGATATAAATTTAGGTGGTGGCGCTATAATAGTGTAAACTCCTAGCCTTCCTGAGAAGAACACGTGTAATGTTGCTCAATTTATCTGTCAGTATTCTAGCATACAAATATTAATTTAATAGGTTAAGCACTCGACAGAAATAACAACATTATAAAAATAAATTACTTGAGGAAATGTGAATCGTGTAAACGGTGAGGAATATTAATTAATTAGTTTGGCGCATGCACCTTGTAATTCACCTGTGGAGTCGAACTGATTGTTGCGTCACGGGATTGAGTAACAAGTAATCTCGCCGTTTCTTATCACATCGTATTAGGTGTTCAAGGTTAACGGAAAAAGAGGAAATACCTCCGTCTCTAACTCTACCCAGAGGCTGCGGCATAATCAAGATTGAGGTTCTTCAATGGGTGCAAAGGTGCAATCACTTAAAGACATGTTGGCTTTAGTGAACACGTCAGCACTACTTCCTGGATTTATGCAGCACGTATTATCTATATGACGAGCAATATAATGCATGGGAGTATCACAGCAATAGCCTGTTCTTTGGATATGTGTTTCTCTTGGTCTCTCTCTCTCTCTCTCTCTCTCTCACACACACACACACACACACACACACACACACACACACATGCGCGCGCGGCCGCTTACACATTATGTTGACATATTTTTCGTCTTTTTCGTTTGACATGCTGTTAATATCGTCTCTACTGGTTTAGCATGCTGATCATTACGTCCTTAAACATTTCTTATGTTGTTGATTTTGTCCCTACTCGTTTGGTATGCTGATAATTTCGTCTCTATTATTTTGGTATGTTGTTGATTTTGTCTCTGCTCGTTTGGTATGCTGATAATTTCATCTCTACTCGTTTGGTATGTTGTTGATTTTGTCTCTGCTCGTTTGGTATGGTGATAATTTCATCTCTACTCGTTTGGTATGTTGTTGATTTTGTCTCTACTCGTTTGGCATGCTGATATTTTCGTCTCTAAACGTTTGGTATGTTGTTTATTTAGTCTCTGCTTGTTTGTTATGTTGTTGATTTTGTCTCTATTCGTTTGGTATGCTGATAATTTCGATTTTACACCTTTGGTATGTTGTTAATTTCGTCTCTACTTGTTTAGTATGCTGATAATTTCGTTTTTACTCCTTTGGTGTGTTGTTGATTTCGTCTCTATTGGTTTGGTATGTTGTTGATTTTGTCTCTACTTGTTTAGTATGCTGATAATTTCGATTTTACACCTTTGGTGTGTTGTTTATTTCGACTCTATTGGTTTGATATGTTGTTAATTTCGTCTCTACTTGTTTAGTATGCTGATAATTTCGTTTTTACTACTTTGTTGTGTTATTGATTTCGTCTCTATTGGTTTGGTATGTTGTTGATTTTGTCTCTACTTGTTTGGCATGCTGATATTTTCGTCTCTAAACGTTTGGTATGTTGTTTATTTAGTCTCTGCTTGTTTGTTATGTGGTTGATTTTGTCTCTATTCGTTTGGTATGCTGATAACTTCGATTTTACTCCTTTGGTGTGTTGTTTATTTCGTCTCTATTGGTTTGGTATGTTGTTAATTTCGTCTCTACTTGTTTAGTATGCTGATAATTTCGATTTTACGCCTTTGGTGTGTTGTTGATTTCGCCTCTATTGGTTTGGTATGTTGTTAATTTCGTCTCTGCTTGTTTAGTATGCTGATAATTTCGTTTTTACTTCTTTGGTGTGTTGTTTATTTCGTCTCTACTTGTTTAGTATGCTGATAATTTCGATTTCACTCCTTTGGTATGCTGATGTTTTCGTTTCTACCAATTTGGTATGTGTTTATAACTCTACCCGTTTGGTATTATTATGTATTTCATCACTACTAGTTTGGTATAGCGATGTTTTCGAATCTACCCGTTTGGTATTAAGATGTTTTTTATCGCTATCCGTTTGATATGATATGTTTCTGACTATACCCATTTGGTATGGCGATGATTTTATCTCTATTGGCACTAAGTTTTCGACTGTAACTAATCAAGAAGCTCAACTAAGGAACTTCTTTTGGAAAATATGTTTGCAATTCATTATTAAGGGTTAATTTTTTAAACACTCTATAACTCAAACCTGCTGAATGTTACCATGTAGGCCTACAGCCAAAAAGCACGTGGAAGAGCTATAAATTTTGTTTTTTGCAAAGCGTGATAGACGTGTCAGTAATTTGTCATTCTTTCTCTGTAGAGACATAGATTAAGAGAGGTATCAATATCGACAGTTTACACCTGCCAACGGAAAAATACTGAAAATGTAATAAAAACTGTTCCAAACGATAATTAAATGGCAACTGCCGTGGGATGACAAATACGTAAACTGTAATCTCCCAGTTATTTTAGCAGAAGTTTTGTTACAAAGCCTACTGATAGCGACAAGAGCTATTACCTCAGCGTTACAGAGTAAGATTGTAAGTGTTCAGAAGTAGATGATGAAATCAAAGAAAGTTGTTTCAGTGGTGGACTGATTGTCTTTGTAGCCGCTCCTCTAGTGTAGCTCACAGCCCTATTGCTACTAATGTTTCCTCGTTCATTTTTACTGTCGAGTTCTGATTCAGAACAGTGTAAATTAAAAATATGACTACATACTTTGAGTAAATAACACTTTTATAAACCAATTAATAGCTAATACCTTCCTACCAATCCCAAGTTGGTAAATGATTCAAGAAAAGGTTTAATAAAAATAACTCATTAAAGTTAAATAAATACGGTTGACTTCCGAGTCTATTTATTCATACAGGCCCATGATTCAGTAACGGACACGTTATCGTCCCCAGGCCTTATTTCTCCTGCACTCTATTAAAAAATGGTTACGCCACGACGTTATTAACAAGATTTAATTATTTTTTTAAATATATTTTATTCTTAAATATTCACTGAGTTTGTATATAGTAAACAATGTAACTTTGTACCTAGTAGTAAATCCATGAAATTATTATTAGAAACATATCCTCTTGCCGTATTGAAACTGAATCGAATAATTTATATGATATGTAAGAATTATAATTTTTATTTTTACCTGATGAGAACAACAGCTGTTGTAACACACCACCGTATATGAAGATAGTTTGTATAAACTACCCGTCCTGCTGTCCTTCTTGTGAACCTGCAAAAAAAATTCAGACAACATAGGAATTTTCACCTTAAAAAATTTTACGTTTTTATTTAAATTAAAACTAATATCGACAATCTAAACGGCCTTAAATTATATAGTGTTTTTGTCTTTATTTTGTAAAAACAAATGACTATTGGAAAAACAGAGAACTTTGTGACGACCACGCAGAAATTAGACAAAAGAACAAATTTAAACAAATAGTAAAAGTTTGTACAAGTATGTTACGAAAAGGGTTAAGCACGTGACGAAAACAAAAGATGTTACCTAAGGCTCAAAAGTGGTAGCAAACACCTGTTGCTTGTATTCACCACAAAAGTCTATAGTAAACTTTGAACTGTAGCCGCTAACGCATCCCGGTATAAAGTGTATGTATTAAGTGTCCGTCTATAACCCTTCTACCCTTAACATAGGTAGAAATATAAATAAAGTTGATTTACCCCTGAACAATAGTGTATTTTGTAATAGGAAATAACTACCATTACTTCCCAAAACACAAACACACAGATGTTTCAATATTTTAAATAATAAACCCAATAACCACAAAATAACTTTATTTATTCACTTGATGTACATTTCGGTTACAAAGTAACCATCTTCAGAAGTACTGAACAAACAATTATTTTAATTTAAAACGTAATAAAAATATTGAGGTTATTGAGGTTAGCAAAAGATAACCGCAATATTTGTTTGCTATATATGTTACGTTTTAAATTAAATTATTTTTTTGTTCAGTACGTCTGAAGATGGTTACCTTGTAACTGAAATGTACATCAAGTGAATAAATAAAATTATTTTGTGGTTATTGGGTTTATTATTTAAAATATTATAACATAGGCCACAGTTGCTCAAGAAATCATTATACACAGATGTTTGCTAAAACTATACTGTCGGTAATACTATCTATCTATATATATTATATATATTTATTTATATATATATATATATATATATATATGTGTGTGTGTGTGTGTGTGTGTGTGTGTGTGTGTGTGTGTGTGTGTGTGTGTGTGTGTGTGTGTGTGTGTGTGTGTGGTGTGGGTGTGGGTGTGTGTGCGTGCGTCTGTGTCTGTGTGCATGCGCGCGCATTATATTGGTATTATAGTAATTTAAAACATTTCTACTGCCTTATTGTTGGCGCTTACGTTTGTATTATACCTCGTTTTATTTCTAGAAGAAGGAAAAAAGATGATTATCAACCAAACAAAAACAAACCGCTTCCATTGAAGAGGAATGAGGAAATGGGAATTACATCTTAAAATCTCCGGTTTCTATAGAAATGACGTTTGTCATGAATGACAAACTTATGGCATGACATTTGTTGGTTTATGACCAATGACGTTTGTTAGGTTTATGAAATAAAGGATCGGCGCGAATATCGGACGGTGCCATTATAGTTGATCAAACAGTAAGGGAGGAGACACAAGCGAGGAATGGGAGGGGGCCAGTGAACGGAGCTCTTGCAGCACTTGCGGGAGGTGTGCAAGGATGAGGAATCCAACAAACTGCTCCTTGCACCAGTTAGCGTTATAATCTACAAAGGCTACATTAAGTTCTACAATAAATGTAGTCTATTATATCATATAGATTTTGTTATATTAGTAAATATACTGTGTATACAGCACTATTCATATATATACATTAATATATGTATATTATATCCTAATACAATAAAAATACATATAAAATTCATATAAAGATATGTTTGTGTGTGTGTGTGTGTGTGTGTGTGTACATATATATAAATATATACAGTTGTCTATAGTTACATTTTTGGTTATTAAGGACGGCCGTTTCTGGAGTAGTGTACCAAAGTCAACTCGGACTGAAACTAGTCTCTCGGCGGTTTTATTTGGGGGGTGGGGTCAAGGTGGATTATTATAGGGATATTAGGTGAACTTGAGATATTTTTGGGGTACTTGAAATGTCAAAAAATTTATCTGAGTTACTGGAGAATTAGGATAAAACAAAACGTTAAGAAAAAGCCTATATTACATAAAGTGTACATAAAAGTAGCAATATAGAAATGAGAAAAATAAATTAAGTGTTGTAATTCAATGTTATTTGATTCCATCTCACTTGTGCTACTAATTTCAAAAAAAAAATTAACTGGAACATATATTGATATGTTACACGTGCCTATAGTAGCACTTACTTTTTTGATTATTGAGGACGGCAGTTTCGGAAGGTAGTAAGGTGGGCCAGGATAGGGATCTCCAACGTCAGCTGCAGCCCGCCAGTCCCAAACATAATAACTAAACGTTGTCCCCCAGCATTAAAACCTGATCCGTCTCCCTTCCCCCAATAAAACGTCCTGCCCTGCAGGAACCCTTCCCCAAATCCAGCCCCAACCAAAAAGCCCTGTCCCCATTATTCCTACCCGCAGCCAGTGTCGCGTGACAGACGCTGCATAACCTCGGGGGCCACCAAACCCCTCCTTCTCTCACTGACCGACTGACTGATGAGCTGAATTATAATGTATTTGGATGTTGAGTAAGTGAGTTGGGTGTAGTTTGTAAAGTTTGTGTATTTCATATTGTTCGGCTTTGTATCGTTAGTTATTTTGTGTTTTCTTTGTGAAAGATTTGTAGTTTTAATGTTATGTTTGTATAGTAGTTCTCAGAATTACAGTCTGAGTTGACAATAGCACACATCTCCCGAAACCACCGTTTTCAATCATAAAAAAGTGCAACTATAGGCAAGTGTTTTTAGTGAAACTCTAGTAGCTCAAGTGATGATGAAATTAAATAATATTAATAAGTACAGTATTTTAATTAAAAAAGCGAAAGATAATATGAAGTCAACGTATACATGTATACCTATCGACAAGTCTTACTATCGGGTTAGTAGCAGGCTATATCTGTATGTTTCAACATCTGTATGTTGAAAACAATAGGCCATTAACAATAATGGCATTGCAATTATTATAGCAATACATTTATCATTAAATGTTCTTATTAATTGAAATAAAACTCTGACCTATAAATCTAAAACGTTTTTATTCACTAAGACTCTAAAAAAGCTTAACTTTGTCAATCGACTTCAATAAAAAAATAACAGTATTAGATTTTGGATATTTTGTTGAATTTTGTACGGTTCAAAAACGTAATCGCCCTTGAAGTGGACGCGGTTATATTTAGGTACCAGTGGCCGATGTTTTCCGTCCCGGTGCCAGAAGCAGCGTCACACAAAGTACAGTACAAGACAACACTTGTAGCCGTGTGTAGCGGGTGACGTATCTACTGATAGCCGACAAGTGCAATATATTGTTGGAAACACTGGATCTCCGAGTGATACTCGACTAGGACGCCGACATGTTTGCTACTGGTCACGTCAGACAGCTCTCGGCTGCGGCTGCAGGTAAGTCAATGCCTTCGCAGTCTCTTAGTTCTAATGTACATGACCTACATTCAAAAAATAATATCACATCCAGAGTGTTAAATATTTCCACAATAAACATATTGCAATTGGAAAGTTTTTATATTATTTTGTAATTATTAAAAAATCTGTTAATTTTAGGTTTCTAAAAAACCTTAATCAATTTGTAAAAAATTTGATACAATATTACAATTAATACAATACAAAAGATTTTTCTTTAAACATTATTACAAAAATATTTTAACGCAATTTTACTATTATTCTGAACGAAATTTTCATTTCCTTTTTTAAATAGTTTATTAACCATAATCAAGGTCTGATTATGGTGTATCTCTCGATCAATGGGGAAAAAACAGTTGTTGAAAATCGTGTCTACAGCAATGAATCACAATATTTATACCTACTGTTGGAAGAGCTTGAAACACACTAAACACAAAACAATCAATCAACTTTATAATATTATTATATTATATCACCTTAGTAATCTTTTTCCAAAATTGGTCTATCATTAGAGTAATACAACCTCATCTAACGGCTGTGCCAACAATAATTAAGATTTTCAAACACAACCTAACCTAATCTATTTAGTTAATTAAATACATAATCCAAAAAGCTATAGTCTTATTCTCTATATATCTCTGAAATAGTATTATATAATAAAACAAAAAATGTGTTTAATACAATCCTTTTTTAATTTTTTTTAAATTTAAGAAATACAAAATATTTTTATAATTGTTTTTAAAACTTGTTAGTAATAACAATCAAATATTCTTTGACGGGTACAAGGAGAAAATAGTTTGTTGTAGGTGCCGTCATTGTGTCAAACTGGCGTCGAATAATTTCTGAATTAAAATCATTGTTGTAGTGTAGATATATTGATGAGAGTGGGTGTGTGTGTGTGTGTGTGTGTGTGTTTGTCTGTGTGTGTGTGTGCGTGTGTGTGTGTTTGTCTGTGTGTGTGTGTGTGTGTGTGTGTGTGTGTGTGTGTGTGTGTGTGTGTGTGTGTGTGTGTGTGTGTGTGTGTGTGTGTGTGTGTGTGTGTGTGTGTGTGTGTGTGTGTGTGTGTGTGTGTGTGTGTGTGTGTGTGTGTGTGTGTGTGTGTGTGTGTGTGTGTGTGTGTGTGTGTGTGTTGTCTGTGTGTGTGTGTGTGTGTGTGTATGTGTGTGTGTTTGTGTGTGTGTGTGTGTGTGTGTGTGTGTGTGTGTGTGTGTGTGTGTATGTGTGTGTGTATGTGTGTGGAAAAGACCACCAAGAATGTTTCTACTTCGAGTGTTTTAGATATATAGTGTAAACACGTTTAGAAAGAACACCTATTGGAAGCTACACTTACATATATTTATGTAATTTTTTTATTGGTATAAATTTACCAATTTTTCAGAAACATTTTTTTGGAAATACACAAATACACTCATACACGATCTTTTCAACATACGTCAATATAATATAATGTAACATAAACAACAATATTTTAAAAAAATGTCAAGTGAATTCCTACCTAGGACAACAAAGAACAATTATATTTCAGTTACTTTTTAATAAGTAATTAAAATTAATATAAATGAAGTAACATAAACTATGCATTACAACAGCTGTTCTACCACATAACCTGTAACTTAAAATCAGCTGTTTTATGAAATCATGGATTATCACTTATTTTTAGCCAAACAGGGTGAAATAAATATTTTGCATACCTTGCCTCTTTTGTGAAAGGTTTTTCTACCATACAAGACATTAATTAATTAAATTTAATTAATGAATTATTTGAAAAAAATTATTAAAATCAAGGGTCATCTACTGCAAGTTTAAAAAATTATATTTTAACATGAGTGGATAAGTAAAAGTATTTTATGAAAATCTGAACTATATATATAAGGAGAGTGTGAGTGTGAGCAACTGAATAATCGCAAATAAAGTATACAAATTTTAAAAAGTTTTTTTAAAACAAACTGCAAAAATTCTTTTATTTCTTTGTGACAAATTATTGTTTATGGTTACGCAATTATAAAAATACTGTAGCACTATATTTTGTGTATATATTAGTTTTATAGCATAGACCTACTACTAAGTTAAGCGTAATGCTTCGAGAGTCAACGTATAAAAAAGTGTAGTAAGAAAGTGTTAATTCCTTTATTAATCATATTCCACAAACTTCGATTTATGAAAATTAAATCTGTAGGCTGTAATTTAATTACCTTACATTTCGAATGTGTATGATATTTAAATCAGAGAATTGAAAAAAACTATAAATGATTGTTTATCTTAAAACTGAATATTTACGCTCGAAGCTATATTGTATATCTAACTTAGAAGCTACATCATTGTTAATGTGAAAATCTAGGTTTTTGCGTTACAAGCTCCTCGAATGTTATCCCCCTTGGAAATGTACTCAACGGATTCATTCTGTTCGCTGCCACACAGATTTTATCGTTATCTCAATTACTTTAATAAAGATTAATTGCTGACAATTACAATTAACTAATTATTACAATAACTTAACCAGAAAATAATTATAACCTAATTAAAAGGTGTTTATTTCATTTAATTACTATTGAGTATATAGGATTTAATTATTAATCACATGCAATGAAACAAGAGAATTGTTACAATAAACAAGCAAAACTAAAAACAATTGACTCAAATGGAATCCCTGAGGAAACATATTTATGCAAGTTTTAAAAAATATTAACAGTTTACATTGTTAAAGTAAAAAAGCCTTAACCTAATTAATCATTCGAACAATAGTTTATGACAATCCGAACTTTAAATTTTGTAAATTTGTTAAAACTTACTGACAGAACGTTTTCGATCGCTATGTGCCGATCTGCATTAGAGTCGTCTGCTTGGAGATGTCGAGTGAAGCGGTGACGGTTTTAAAGACAGGTTTTCTACAGTATCAAAGTGTATGTGTGATTTGTTTTGTGTTTGCTCGTTTAATATGTTTGTACTTTGTGTTTTGTGTGTTTGTAAATTTCATATGGTTCTAGTGTGTTAAAATATGGTCCTTTTTTGTTGATGTGTAAGATTTCTAGGTTATGGTAAATGTCTGTGTATTTGTGACCTATTTCTTATATATAAAATGTTGAGTTGGTGTTCTGTTTGTGTTCCTCGACTCTTTGTTTTCGATCGGTTTTAACCTAAGTTATATTAGTGTAATATTGGGAAAATATTCGGAGCTAAAATTAGTACTCAGGCATTTTTCGGGAACAACTTAGATAACAATAAACACTTTTGGCCTAAAACTGCTTCTTTTGAAAGGAGCCTGAGACAACGTTTCTTCAGATTCAATCACCAATATGTCAGTGACGAAGGCTGAGGAATTTGTTGACTCTGAAGGATAGGTGAATGGGTTTCTCCTCGGGTTTGTTGTGGTTTCACCGATTTCCCCCGATCAGTTATATTGTATGAAGAAGTTTTTTATATATGTTTTTTATATATTTCCTAATCACAGATTTAATAAATTACAGATTTTTCGTTCTTTGCACTGGTTTCTGCTAATAACTCACTTACTGGTCCAAGTTTTCCAGAGGAAAAGTGAGTCAATGTTTTTGGCACTACCCTTAACATTGGGTATAGTAGAACCTTTGGTGGCTGAGTGAGAGCTTCTTTTGTCTCCTTCAGACCATCCCAACTTGAACGGGATGACTTTACATATGACGTAACGAAGGCATAAGAGTTACTTTCAAGTCTAGGTTGTATAGACTTGTGTACCTTACGAATATCTTTTCTTTTGCCCCTATCGTCATGATCACCGACAAAGTTGTGACTCTCTGGAACCTGTATCTCTAAGGCTTTCACTACCACACTGACAGCAAGCGTCGGGTTTTGAGCCACGCCGGTATTATACACACAAGGCCTGGCAGAATGCCGTTGGTAACCTGAATAAAAACATTCTGGGTTAGATGGTTTCTCGAATATAAGTATTAGGGATGTATCTGGACTCTCTGTCATTATGCAAACAATGTCTTTTACTCAGTCGAAAGCCAGCTCCAAAATTTTATAAGGACGTAAGATGGAACCCCTTCATGTGATAATTCCTTTCATTTGACTTGAAGATCGTAAAAAGTCATCTTCGGCAGAGAAAACTATTGCATCCGGTTAATATTCCGTATAATCAATGTTCTATTACGTCACTTCCTTATGGAAGCAACCTGCTGCGCATCCGGCTACGCTTTGTTATTTACAGTGATTCTTGACATACATCTACAGCATGTAACCACTAAACACTCTGGTGATGATGCAGTAGCTTTAGCTACGGTTTCTTACCGCTATCGATTTAACTAGACTCAATCAGCTAAGCAAGATTCCACTTCTTCCTCCAAGCAATAATATTTAGTTAGTTCCCATAAATTTTTGAAAGCCGTCGAGTTAGGGCCTAAGAATGAGACTACACCACGGGCACACCATTGATTATATTCGATTATTTAAAACCCTTTGGTGCCTCTAGTACGCCTTAGCTTGACTGGGCGGAGTACATCAGGAGAGTGATCGTATTACTCTACTCCTGCACCGCCCGGGACCCCTCATCAATGATTTCCATTTACGGAAAACTTTGTATTTTTAACACCAATGAAATTAAAAGTGTCAGTTTAAAGTGACAGTCGACGTCGACAGTCCGTGTAAGCGTAACTCAACATGACTGTTTTCTCGTGTGTTCTTATGTGTTCCTACTTACTTTTATTGTTTCTTAAATATCGAAATCTTATTGCTGTTCATGACGATCTGGTTGTTAATTACTTATTACACTTTTGCTATTACTTGTGACCAGACCCATTGTTAGCTAAAGGTAGTTAAATTGTTAACTAACACTTGGAGGAAGCGTTTTCGTCTTACGACTTCTTTGGCCTCGTATTTTTGCCGCTAGGATTGCTGCGGTTGTGCTTCTTTGGTACTAATTTTTGAAAGTTAGAAGTGATGTGATCGAAGAGTATGTGTAATCTGTGTCGGGTTTGTTAATTTAGGATGTCATGCAACACACATAAAAATGACATCCTAAATGAACAAACCCGACACAGATCACACATACTCTTCGATCACATCACTTCTAACTTCCAAAAAATAGTACCAAAGAAGTACAACTGCAGCAATCCTAGCGGCAAAAATACGAGACTAAAGAAGTCGTAAGACGAAAACGCTTCCTCCAAGTGTTAGTTAACAATTTAACTACCTTTAGTTAAAAAAAATCTGGTCGCAAGTAATAGCAAAAGTGTAATTTCGTGTCATTTCGCCAATAACTATATAACTAAACAAGAAAGCTGGCTTTCCATTCCAGTGTTGCCACATTAGACATTAGTTGTGCGTTTAATGAGACCTGAAACGGTATAAAATGTGAGTTTGGAGTATGTAATTTTCAAAAACCTTTTCAGACGACCCCCACCTATGTCTTATCGCCCTAAACCCCGCAAGGTCTATATTATTATATTCTGATTTTAATCAGATGTTATTTCAGATTTTAATCAGATGTTATTTCAGATTTTAATCAGATGTCATTTCAGATTTTAAACAGCTGAAGAACTTACGACAATGGTATGGACCCAGCACAAAGACACTTTTTAAAATAGCAGTGGGCAAGGTTCAAGTAACCAACGTTCGATAAAACACAGCACACTAAGAAGAACCTGTCACCAACGAAGAAGTAATGA
>JBAIZL010000001.1:292784818-292787318 GCA_036971475.1 Prosapia bicincta
GGAAAGGACTAATGTAGACTTGTCTTACTACAGTTGGGTTTCTCCTGTGTTTGTCTTACTCTACTGCTTGCTCTTAGCGTTCGGAATCGACCCCGTTTCGATGACCTACCGCGCGGAAATGTTCCCGGCCAACACCAGAGGCATAGCAGCTAGCATCAACGCTCTTAACTTTTCTATTGGCGCGTTTTTAACTATAAAATTTTATCAGGTTATTGAAGACTCTGTCGGGCTCTTTTTCATTTACTTCTTATTTTCTATGTCGTGCGTTGTTGGCACCGCTCTCATTTACATTTACGCCATAGAAACCAAAGGGAAAACGCTTGCGGAGGTCCAGGACGAAATATCAAAGGCAGTGAACAAAACCCACCCACGAAACTCTGAAGTAACCAGGTTCTGATCCAATATAACTTTTGTAGTCTAAATTATTGTTTTTAGTTCGTTCAAAGAACGAAGAGTTATTATTTCGCGTGCTCACTTGGTACCTGTTCTCACTCGTTACAATATACACGGTAGATCTGAACGTTGCTTTAGTAAGTCACTTGAGTTTTTAGTAAAAGCAAGCAAACTTTATATTTTACATTACAAAGTATAAATAAGTACGAAATATTTTTAAGAAAATGTACTATACCTATAAAAACAAATCAATAATATGCATTAAGGTTTCGATAATTTAAGTTAAAATTAAATTATTATAATATAATAAAGCTAATACAGTCTCTACATAAAGCTGGTGTGAATCATACGTTTCTACCATTCCTGTTGTGTTTCGAGGAAGTCCAACAATCAGAAATGTAGAGTGCGTGAAAGAAAGAAACGCGACTACGAAAGAGACGATATATGTATTGTATAATGTTTTCAGTTAGGCTAGTAGTCAAATGCTAGAGCAGAACGAGGGACACCGTTAAACCTCACGCACTGTATATGTATAGTCTCGCCGTGTAGCTGTGCGCGTGTCCTCTTGACTCAGGCTATACTAGCCAATCTAAAAACATTTGTATGTCCATCCTGATATTGAAGGATTGATATAAATTTGTCAACAGTAAAAAACCGATCAAATCCAAATCTAATCAACACTTACGGCTCCTGACTCAGGCTATACTAGCCAACCTAAAAACATTTGTTTATCCATGCGGATATTGAAGGATTGATATAAATTTGTTTACAGTAAAAAACCAATCTAATCCAAACCTAATCGACACTCACGGCCAAGGTGATTCATGGTTTTAATGTTGGTCTATTTCAGCCTCCATTCTGGCTTGCCGTCGCCCCGGTGGGCACGCCCACAACTATACCTCGCCGATACCTGTAAATGGCTTCACAAGACACGTTATCATTAGACAGCTGGACCCCTCCAAAAAAAATGTGACCAGGTTAGGTATCGTCTTGTGAAAGGTATCTTATAACAGAATGGCGTAAATGAAGGAGATTCTCCGAAACGCGACAACCAAACCAAAATATAACTGCTTGGACATGGCGAAAATGTATGATATTCAATAGATTTTTGAGCTAATGCTTGATTAAAAATTACCTTATAAGAAACATTATACTAGTCAAATTACCGTTTCAAAAATAGAAATTGACAACTGAAAATTTACAAAGAAAGTTTTTTTGCAGAGAGTCGATTATCCGAACTACTAGAGACCAAAGGGCGTTAGGATGATCATATTATATTAAATATAAAGCTAGAGTTTACGTTTCAGAAAACATTTTGTGTGTGCTATTGAGCTGTATGTACAGTACTCTACATCCTATTACTGTAATAAAAGCAATTAGTTATTAGTTAAAGAGTAGGTCTATAGTCGCACAGTATTCTAAATAAAATTAATATCATAGGAAATATTAATAATAAAACACCAAACGAAAAACGAATTCTGCTATATAATTACACAGACCTATGTATAATAATGTGTAGGCCTGTAGTACATTACGTATTTTTAAATGTATACACCCCCTTTAAAATTTACATGTACAGTAATACCGTATTAATGTACTAGAAAAGAACAAGAAATAATTGTTGACAGATAACTTAGAAAATGTTCCACGTACCCCCGCCCTCTCAGTATCATACATACACCCTGTGCTACCCTATACAAATAATATTTTCTTCAGCGTATATTCTATGTTCGGATAATCGACGCCCGACTTTATAAGAACCAACAAAAATTAAAATATGTTTAAGCGTTTTATTTCTATGATAATCAAGTATTAAGATGTGGTTTAAATTAAAACTTAGGCTGTCTTTTGAGTAAAACAATAAATTTTCTCGGAAAGTCTTGAATATTACTGACTTTAAAAATAAACTCAGGTTTATAAGGTGTTTGTTATGTAAGGTCGGTGTAGTACTTAATTGTCATTTATATTACATTATTTTTATTCTTATTGTGATAATGTTATTTGTAAATATGTGTGAAATATTTATGTTTTTATACTTATTAAAGCATTTTAAAATAAATCTCTCACTAATTGCTTATCTCCTATTGTGGCCTTTAATTAAATACTT
>JBAIZL010000001.1:292792318-292834818 GCA_036971475.1 Prosapia bicincta
ATGATGCGGGATAATGCTCCTCCAACTGCTGCCGCCCTGGAGCTGGCATGCACTACTTGATCCTTGAAGTTGAGACGTGCATTTATCATTACTCCTAAGTATCGTACTGACGCCTTGGACTCAACCACATGCTCCCCAACTTGCAGTGTAATTGTTTCCCTTTTCTTCCTGCTAGTTATGAGCACTACCTCTGTCTTATGCATTGCTATCTTGAGTCCTGCTTCCCTCATCCAGTCGGCATATTTCCTGAATGTTTCGTTAAACAGGTTTTGTATGTCCTCCAGGAACTTTCCCACAATCACCAGGGCGACATCATCTGCAAACGCGACCTGCGATACCATTCTCGGGATCTTCACTTCAAGGAGACCGTTGTACATTACATTCCACAAGAGCGGTCCCAGGACCGAGCCCTGTGGTACTCCTCCACTAATTTTACACATTTTTTGTCCCTCATCTGTGTCATATTGCAGAAGTCGGTCAGTGAAGTAGCTGGCCACCAACTTCTGCATGTACTTAGGGACATCGAACTGGTCCAGTGCTTCCATTATTCTACCCCACCTTGCAGAGTTGAATGCATTTTGCATATCCAGAGTGACTACTGCACAGTATTTTTTCTCACCATCAGTCCATCTGTCTCCCGTAGTCGCATCCTTTGCTGTGCTAACTACCATATTAATCGCATCAGCCGTTGACCTTCCTCTGCGAAAACCATACTGACTATCTGACAGATGCTTTTCAACTATTTCCTCTATTCTTGTATACATAATCCGCTCAAGAATCTTTCCCGCCGAGTCAAGCATGCAGAGTGGACGATAGGATGATGGTTCGTCCGGTGGCTTTTTTCCTTTTGACAAAAGGACAAGTCTCTGCAGCTTCCATTTGGTAGGAAAGTGCCCTTCCTGTACGCATCTATTGTACATATGTAGGAACATCCCTGGCGCTATATTTATGGCTCTTTTCAGGGCAATGTTCGGGATACCGTCGGGTCCTGGTGCCTTATTGTTTCTCAATCTTGAGCTCGCAGACTGTGTGTGTGTGTGTGTGTGTGTGTGTGTGTGTGTGTGTGTGTGTGTGTGTGTGTGTGTGTGTGTGTGTGTGTGTGTGTGTGTGTGTGTGTGTGTGTGTGTGTGTGTGTGTGTGTGTGTGTGTGTGTGTGTGTGTGTGTGTGTGTGTGTGTGTGTGTGTGTGTGTGTGTGTGTGTGTGTGTGTGTGTGTGTGTGTGTGTGTGTGTGTGTGTGTGTGTGTGTGTGTGTGTGTGTGTGTGTGTGTGTGTGTGTGTGTGTGTGTGTGTGTGTGTGTGTGTGTGTGTGTGTGTGTGTGTGTGTGTGTGTGTGTGTGTGTGTGTGTGTGTGTGTGTGTGTGTGTGTGTGTGTGTGTGTGTGTGTGTGTGTGTGTGTGTGTGTGTGTGTGTGTGTGTGTGTGTGTGTGTGTGTGTGTGTGTGTGTGTGTGTGTGTGTGTGTGTGTGTGTGTGTGTGTGTGTGTGTGTGTGTGTGTGTGTGTGTGTGTGTGTGTGTGTGTGTGTGTGTGTGTGTGTGTGTGTGTGTGTGTGTGTGTGTGTGTGTGTGTGTGTGTGTGTGTGTGTGTGTGTGTGTGTGTGTGTGTGTGTGTGTGTGTGTGTGTGTGTGTGTGTGTGTGTGTGTGTGTGTGTGTGTGTGTGTGTGTGTGTGTGTGTGTGTGTGTGTGTGTGTGTGTGTGTGTGTGTGTGTGTGTGTGTGTGTGTGTGTGTGTGTGTGTGTGTGTGTGTGTGTGTGTGTGTGTGTGTGTGTGTGTGTGTGTGTGTGTGTGTGTGTGTGTGTGTGTGTGTGTGTGTGTGTGTGTGTGTGTGTGTGTGTGTGTGTGTGTGTGTGTGTGTGTGTGTGTGTGTGTGTGTGTGTGTGTGTGTGTGTGTGTGTGTGTGTGTGTGTGTGTGTGTGTGTGTGTGTGTGTGTGTGTGTGTGTGTGTGTGTGTGTGTGTGTGTGTGTGTGTGTGTGTGTGTGTGTGTGTGTGTGTGTGTGTGTGTGTGTGTGTGTGTGTGTGTGTGTGTGTGTGTGTGTGTGTGTGTGTGTGTGTGTGTGTGTGTGTGTGTGTGTGTGTGTGTGTGTGTGTGTGTGTGTGTGTGTGTGTGTGTGTGTGTGTGTGTGTGTGTGTGTGTGTGTGTGTGTGTGTGTGTGTGTGTGTGTGTGTGTGTGTGTGTGTGTGTGTGTGTGTGTGTGTGTGTGTGTGTGTGTGTGTGTGTGTGTGTGTGTGTGTGTGTGTGTGTGTGTGTGTGTGTGTGTGTGTGTGTGTGTGTGTGTGTGTGTGTGTGTGTGTGTGTGTGTGTGTGTGTGTGTGTGTGTGTGTGTGTGTGTGTGTGTGTGTGTGTGTGTGTGTGTGTGTGTGTGTGTGTGTGTGTGTGTGTGTGTGTGTGTGTGTGTGTGTGTGTGTGTGTGTGTGTGTGTGTGTGTGTGTGTGTGTGTGTGTGTGTGTGTGTGTGTGTGTGTGTGTGTGTGTGTGTGTGTGTGTGTGTGTGTGTGTGTGTGTGTGTGTGTGTGTGTGTGTGTGTGTGTGTGTGTGTGTGTGTGTGTGTGTGTGTGTGTGTGTGTGTGTGTGTGTGTGTGTGTGTGTGTGTGTGTGTGTGTGTGTGTGTGTGTGTGTGTGTGTGTGTGTGTGTGTGTGTGTGTGTGTGTGTGTGTGTGTGTGTGTGTGTGTGTGTGTGTGTGTGTGTGTGTGTGTGTGTGTGTGTGTGTGTGTGTGTGTGTGTGTGTGTGTGTGTGTGTGTGTGTGTGTGTGTGTGTGTGTGTGTGTGTGTGTGTGTGTGTGTGTGTGTGTGTGTGTGTGTGTGTGTGTGTGTGTGTGTGTGTGTGTGTGTGTGTGTGTGTGTGTGTGTGTGTGTGTGTGTGTGTGTGTGTGTGTGTGTGTGTGTGTGTGTGTGTGTGTGTGTGTGTGTGTGTGTGTGTGTGTGTGTGTGTGTGTGTGTGTGTGTGTGTGTGTGTGTGTGTGTGTGTGTGTGTGTGTGTGTGTGTGTGTGTGTGTGTGTGTGTGTGTGTGTGTGTGTGTGTGTGTGTGTGTGTGTGTGTGTGTGTGTGTGTGTGTGTGTGTGTGTGTGTGTGTGTGTGTGTGTGTGTGTGTGTGTGTGTGTGTGTGTGTGTGTGTGTGTGTGTGTGTGTGTGTGTGTGTGTGTGTGTGTGTGTGTGTGTGTGTGTGTGTGTGTGTGTGTGTGTGTGTGTGTGTGTGTGTGTGTGTGTGTGTGTGTGTGTGTGTGTGTGTGTGTGTGTGTGTGTGTGTGTGTGTGTGTGTGTGTGTGTGTGTGTGTGTGTGTTACACAGATGTATAAGAATGTGTGAGTAAATAATAAAATCAGGTAATATTATACAACACTATAATACAACTACGCACAACAGTTCGTACATCACAAACAAATTACAGCCGCTTCTTATGATTTAGATACTTATGCTCTAGATACATAAGGCCTATGCTAAGTCTATTAAAGAAAATATCTAAGTATTTTGTCGGATACTTCAAGCGATGGACATAACACTTTTCAATTCCTAATTAAACGTCATGACGTTTTAACGATAAAGAGTTTGTCGGAAACAAAAGCCAAGAAGATATTTGCTATTGACTACAATGTCTATGGTTTGAACTAGAGGTATGAAAAATATATACTGGCTGGAAGTTATATCCGCGCATGATGTCGTGCTACGACATAGGATCACACAGTGTAGCTGGCTGGTTACAATCCGCGCATATAATTGGTGATGATTTCGTGGTGCGTAAAAGCATCATACAGTGTAGCTGGCTGGTTACAATCAGAGCATATAACTGGTGATGATGTCGTGCTACGACATAGGATCACACAGTGTAGCTGGCTGGTTACAATCAGAGCATATCACTGGTGATGATTTCGTGGTGCGACATAGCATCATACAGTGTAGCTGGCTGGTTACAATCCGCGCGTATAACTGGTGATGATTTCATAGTGCGACATAGCATCATACAGTGTAGCTGGCTGGTTACAATCCACACGTATAACTGGGGATGATTTCGTGCTGTGACATAGCATCACACAGTGTAGCTGGTTGGTTACAATCCGCGCGTATAACTGGTGATGATTTCATAGTGCGACATAGCATCATACAGTGTAGCTGGCTGGTTACAATCCACGCGTATAACTGGTGATGATTTCATAGTGCGACATAGCATCATACAGTGTAGCTGGCTGGTAACAATCAGAGCATATCACTGGTGATGATTTCGTGGTGCGATATAGCATCATACAGTGTAGCTGGCTGGTTACAATCAGAGCATATAACTGATGATGATGTCGTGGTACGATATAGCATCATACAGTGTAGCTGGCTGGTTACAAACAGAGCATATAACTGGTGATGATTTCGTGGTGCGACATAGCATCATACAGTGTAGCTGGCTGGTTACAATCCGCGCGTATAACTGGTGATGATTTCATAGTGCGACATAGCATCATACAGTGTAGCTGGCTGGTTACAATCCACACGTATAACTGGGGATGATTTCGTGCTGTGACATAGCATCACACAGTGTAGCTGGTTGGTTACAATCCGCGCGTATAACTGGTGATGATTTCATAGTGCGACATAGCATCATACAGTGTAGCTGGCTGGTTACAATCCACGCGTATAACTGGTGATGATTTCATAGTGCGACATAGCATCATACAGTGTAGCTGGCTGGTTACAATCCACACGTATAACTGGGGATGATTTCGTGCTGTGACATAGCATCATACAGTGTAGCTGGCTGGTTACAATCTGTGCGTATAACTGGTGATGATTTCATAGTGCGACATAGCATCATACAGTGTAGCTGGCTGGTTACAATCCGCGCGTATAACTGGTGATGATTTCATAGTGCGACATAGCATCATACAGTGTAGCTGGCTGGTTACAATCCGCGCGTATAACTGGGGATCCTCTCCTATGGGCTGCAAGACCTTGACGTGGTGGAGAGGCTTCATCCGGGCGTGCTGGACGGGTGGAGCGGAGCTGTACGTCTGTGGCTCCCTATAAACGGGAAGTCCAGCCAATTGTGTGAGTGCATGAAGGCGGCTCAAAAAAAAGGGGGCCAGTCCTAGCACTTGAAGTGATGTTATCTGCCCGGCTCTCGCCCTGCCCTTCCCTTGCGGGCGGCAACCAAGAAGCACCCCTCATCCAGGTTGGTGGTCTGGATGGGCACTTACACCCCCGATCGGAAGGTGTTAGCGATCCGTGCCGATGTAGATTCGTGGCCCTCAGGGTAAGGAGGGTCTTTAACGGAGCCTCGGGGGCACCTGGCGCCACCCCTGAGTACTTAAGTCGCCTTATCGCCGTAAGCGGGGCTCTGCGGCGGCGGACCTTTATTTCCCTAGCTGCTCGTGGGAACACACATGGCAAAGATAAAAAAAATAAATTTAACTGGTCAGGGCTTAGAACGTACCGACAAATCTGTTCCTATGGAGGTAGCTTCGGCCCCCGTAGAGACAGATGGAAATCCAGTTGCGAAGGCAACAGGAAGAATGAGTGGGGCACAAAGGAGGAAAGCACTCTGGCTTTCCTACCATGAGGAAGCAAAGAAGGCGGAGGCGGAGGGCAGAGAACCACCGCCACCCCCTTTGAGGAAACACCGGTCCGGGCAGCGGAAGGATTTGACGGAGGCTGGGGCTAGAACCCGCCCTGTCCCGGAAGCCAGTGGATCAGGTAGGATCTTAGTACGACAAGAGAGAGAGAGGAGAAGGAAGGAAAGGAGTACTTCTAATCCTACTCCAGAGTCGGAGGTCAAGAGGTCTAGGCCTGCTGGGTCGGGAGGGCCGTCTTTCTCGTCGATCTCCGCCAACCTACCGAGGGTTCTTGTGACCTTTGGAGATAGTGTAGGCGTGAGGATGGAGATGGCGGCGTTCGACCACCTTAAGGGCACCGTCATGAACCGGATTCTGGACACTCATAGTGGAGGTTTTGTTCCGTGGTTCAGAGACACTCACCTAAGGGATGGAGTCGAAGCATTTATTTGTGCTGAGGAGGAATCGGCAAAATGGCTGAGAGAAGTGGTATCGTCAGTTAAGCTGGAGGACGGGACTCAGGCAAGGCTAGTCCTGTCTGATGAACTGATCAAAAGGGAGAAAGTGACGGTGCTAGTACCACCACAAAAAGGGAGGCCACTCAGCTGGTCAAGCTCATGGGGATGGAAAACCCAGAAATTGACACTTCGAAGCGGAAGATCCTACAGTGCATTGAGCGGAGACCTGCAAGCCTCCTCTGTCTAGGATTGGATGAGGCATCGGCCAGACTATTAAAGGCAAGAGACTTTTTAGTGGAACTCTAAGGACCCGGAAGAGAAGGGCGAGAGAGAGAATCAGGAGAAGGCATAGGGGTCAGTTGGATATGGCTGACCCTCGAGCAATGATCCTGCAAATCAACTTGCACCACAGTAAAAGCGCCTCGGTGGTCCTAACCAGGTGCTTAAATGTGAGACACACGTTACCAGCGCTTGCGCTGGTGCAAGAACCGTGGCTGGTCAGGAACCGTATAAGGGGTCTGACTGCAGCTGGGCGCACCTACGCAAGTGGGGAACATGAGGGGCACAGAGCATGTGTGATAGTCAGAGGATTAGAAGCCACGCTGATTCAAGAATTCTCAACTAAAGACCTTGCGGTGGTTAGAATTCGCCTTAGCGAGGTAAGTGGGAGCAGGGAGTTCATCGTGGCCTCCACTTACTGCGCCCACAATAGAGAATCGCACCCTGCAGAATTACGTAAGTTAGTTCGGTATTGCAAGGAGAGGAATATAGGAATCTTAGTGGGCTGTGATGCCAATGCTCATAATGAGGTGTGGGGCAGCACAGACACAAATGAGCGAGGTGAGGAGCTCCTAGCCTTCTTGATTGAAGAAAACCTTGTGGTTTTAATCACAGGTGCCGAGCCAACATTTGTCACTTCAAACAGAATGGAGGTTCTAGATATCACCTTCTGTAATAGACAAATGGTAAGGTGGGTGCATGACTGGCAGGTTTCGGATGAGCCCTCCATGTCTGATCACCGGATCATCACTTCTATGATGAGGGGAGTTGTCCCCCATGTGGTCCCCCATAAACACTGGGAGTGGTAAGCTTAAGTGGAACAGCAAGTTAGAGGCAAGACGGAAAGAGACTAGAAGGCTCTTTAATAGGGCAAAGAAGAAGAAAACGGCGGAGACCTGGCAGGCATATAAAGACAGCCAGGGTATCTATAAAAATCTTATTAAAGAGGTTAAACGTGCTTCTTTGGAAAAGTGGTGCTCAGAGACAAGCACACTGAGTGACACTGCTAGACTGTTTAAGGTGTTAGCAGGTGGACCGAGGGGAGAGCTTAAGTTTGTCAAGAAGACTGATGGTAGCTTTACTGACACGCCGGAGGAAACACTGCGTCTGCTTATGAGGAACAGTTTTCCCGATGGTAGACCGGTAGGGGACGGTGCTCAAAACCTCCGACATACTGGGCTAAGGGCGGACTGGAATATTGCTGGGCAGGTGATCTCAGCGCAAGGTGAGAGAGGCGATTCTGTCTTTTGAGCCTTTTAAAACGCCTGGATTAGATAATATTACTCCAGCACTACTACAAAATTGCTTGGAGGAAATAATAGGGCCACTGACAGGATTACTCAGAGGCTGTGTTGCCTTGGGTTACACGCCCGGGCAGTGGCTGAAAACGAAGGTTATCTTTATCCCCGTACCGGGCAGGAAAGGTTACACAGAGGTAAAGGACTTCAGACCTATCAGCCTTACATCTTTCTTGTTAAAGACATTGGAAAGGCTGGTGGACCACTATTTGAAGGAGGGACCTTTGAAGCAGTATCCGCTTCATCAGGACCAACACGCCTACCGAACTGGTAGATCAGTGGAGACTGCGCTGTTGTCGGTCGTAGACTTTATTAAGGGTTAGATCAACAACAAGGGGATATGTATTGGGGCTTTTCTTGATGTGGAGGGGGCTTTTAATAGTACCTCTAGACTGGCCATCAAGAGAGCAGCTATGGATCATGGGATTTCTGATGGAATTATAAATTGGATTATGAGTTCCTTGGAAAACCGGATAAGTACAGCATCCTGGATGGGGTGCACGATAAATGGGATGGTCTTGGAGGGCTGCCCGCAGGGTGGAGTGTTATCCCCTTTGCTGTGGAGCCTTGTCGTGGACGGCCTACTAAGGACACTCAGTGGAATGGGTGTCAAGGTGGTAGGATATGCGGATGACATAGCTATCCTTGTTAGGGGACCATTTGCAGAGGTCCTCAAAGACCTGCTTCAAGAGGCACTCAAGGTAACAGAAGCATGGTGCAGGGAGAATGCACTATGCATTCAAGGAGAGAAATCTGTGGCACTCATCTTCACTAGGCGATATAAAACTAAATCGCTGGAGATGATGGAAGTTGGTAATACCAAAATAAGCTACGTTGAGAGCGCTAAATATCTGGGAGTTATTCTGGATAGGAAGCTACTCAGGCGTGAGCACTTGGAGGATAAGTGCAAAAAATCCATAGCTACGTTCTGGCAATGCATAGGAGCAATAGGCACGAGATGGGGTTTGGGTCCACGTCAGATGAACTGGATTTATTCCGCCATTGTGGTGCCAAAGTTGGTCTTTGCCTCTATCGTCCGATGGGACAGGGCACAGAAAGAAACAAGTAAAAGAATGCTGGACCGCGCGCAGGGGCTCTTCCTTAGAGGCATAACAGCTACAAGGAGAAGCACACCATGTGCGGCCATGAGGGTTATGTTGGGTTTTCCATCCTTGAGTCTTCAAATTAGGATGGAGGCAATGAAAACTGCATACCGGCTAAGCTGTACCGGGCAGTGGAAGACAAGTAGCAAACTTCATAAACAGCTATTTGGGGATTCACTGAAGGAGCTCTGGATAGAACCTCAGGATAAGATACTGTATCTTAAAAGGGAAAAAGGAAACTACAAAATCCTTATTCCTGCAAGAGAGGCATTGGCGGAGTATAGATCCAGACATGGTGAAATCTGGTTCACCGATGGGTCCAAGATGAAGGAAGGAGTGGGAGCAGGATATAGTGGACCGAGACACCAAGACAGATTTTGTCATCGCCTGGAGGACTACAACTTGTCTTCCAGGGGGAGGTGCTTGCGATCAAACTATGTGCTGAGGAAATAATAGGGTCTGGCAGGAGGGGCAACACCATCTGGATTTGCTCGGACAGTCAGGCAGCTCTGAAGGCTTTAGGTAAGGCTAGTACCAGCTCTAGGTTGGTGGCTGAGACTATGGCTTCTCTAGCAGAGCTGAGTAAGTATAATTCACTCAACCTAACCTGGATTCCAGGACATTCTGGCTGGATAGGGAATGAGAGAGCTGATGCCTTAGCAAAACAAGGAGGTATAACCCAAGGACCGTTGCTGAGGGCAGTGGACATGCCGCCTCAGAAGGGGCGCAAGAGGATCACGGCACATATAGACAGGTTGTGCAGGGAAGAATGGAATGTGACCTTGAGGTGTAACAAATCCAAGGTACTGTGGGGTTTACTCAGGAGATTTGTGGGGCAAAGAACTACTCTCCTTAAGTAGACATCAACTCAGAGCTACTGTAGAGCTGGTTACAGGCCATGGGAATCTGAGGGGGTTCCAATACAAAATTGGAAAATCTAGGTCCCCTGTATGCAAGAGATGCGACGAGAACCAAGAGGAAAGCCCAATCCACGTACTCTGTGAGTGTCCTGCTTTAGGAGCTGCAAGGAGAAAGTGGTTTGGCTGGCAGGTATGTACACCAGAGGATATCAGAAGATCTAGCATCAGGTGGGTACTTGATTTCTGCAAAGAGGTAGGTATCCACTAAGCTAGTCCTGTGGTAGGGATGGGAAGAGAGTACAAAGGCTGCAGCTAAGTGCTCTACACCGATAAGGTCCCTCCGAGTTTTAGTAATAAAAAAAAATAATAACTGGGGATGATTTCGTAGTGCGACATAGCACCATAAAGTGTAGTTGGCTGGTTACAATCCGCGCATATAATGACTGTGCAAACAAAATATTTTATTCTAAGCATTAAGAACAAATTATTGGCTTCAAGCCATATTCACAGTTTGAATAAAGCTATGATCCGTCACCAGAAAAACAGCTCTATGATTCACCAACATGTGTTTGTGTTTAAATAAACTGCGACTTGTGGAGAGATGTAAATTGGAAATTAATTGGAAATGCCACGACTGGCATCGGAAACTTGGAAGCCCGATCAAGATTAAATCCTTAATATCTGGTGGCAGATATAAAATTGCTTGACTAATCATAACAAGATGACACAAGTAATTTCAATAAACCGACCTTGCGCGGCGAGTTGTGAGTTTTTAAGATGAAAGAAAACATTTTAAACTGATCTATTTTATCGCAAGGCATTGATTCATTTAGGCGCCTTACTTGTACTGTATCAATTTGTTTCCACAGCCTTGACTAATATAAATTTAAGTGGAAGTTATTCTAAGCCTGACTATAAAATGAAGGAGGCTAACAGACAACCAAACTAAACTTTGTCATAGTAGTCTATTCTATAAACGGATATATCAACACAGTCTAAATTAAAATATATTGAACTCCCCTGTAATATTGTGAATTTAATTTCGAAGCAAGGTTACAACGTGTCAAGTTACTGTATAAAATTCGAGTTAGGTAACAAAATTGCTTATTAAATAATAATAATGCATACTAAAATTTAAAATATAAGTGCGTGTGCGTGTGCGCGCGTACGTGTGTGTGTGTGTGTGTGTATGTGTGTGTGTGTGTGTGTGTGTGTGTGTGTGAGTGTGTGTATGTGTGTATGTATGTGTGTGTGTGTGTGTGTGTGTGTGTGTGTGTGTGTGTGTGTGTGTGTGTGTGTGTGTGTGTGTGTGTGTGTGTGTGTGTGTGTGTGTGTGTGTGTGTGTGTGTGTGTGTGTGTGTGTGTGTGTGTGTGTGTGTGTGTGTGTGTGTGAGTGTGTGTGTGTGTGTGTGTGTGTGTGTGTGTGTGTGTGTGTGTGTGTGTCTGTGTTCGTGCGTGCGTGGGTGTGTGCGTACGTGCGTGCGTGCGTGCGTGCGTACGTGCGTGCGTGTGCGTACGTGCGTGTGTGTGTGTGTGTGTGTGTGTGTGTGTGTGTGTGTGTGTGTGTGCGCGTGCGTGTGTGTGTGTGTGTGTGTGTGTGTGTGTGTGTGTGTGTGTGTGTGTGTGTGTGTGTGTGTGTGTGTGTGTGTGTGTGTGTGTGTGTGTACATAAAATATGTTTTCATTTACAATAATTAAAACAACTGAGGATATTCACACACAAGAACTTTTCAGGTTTTTCGTTAGCAAACAGTACCAATGCCATCGGTTCGTACTGGCAAATACTCTTTGTAATGGTATATTTGTGCCAGCAAAACATAAAATGGTATTGATTAAATTACTAAACTTTTTATACTTTAGATTGATGGTGTGAAAATGTTTGATATCGCCACTAAACAATGCAGGTTCCGATGCTTAAGGCGATGTTGCTAGCTTAGGTAAATAATTTTGAAAAAACATTATGTTATTACAAACATCAAATATTAAAAATCCGTAATGTTTTTCTATTCCACCAAAGCAATTCATCAACGCCCTGTTTTGGATTTTAAAATTAATGGTCAGGTTATTTAGCGAATAAACTTTTCATGCAACAAGAATTTTATGTTTAAAAATATGGTCTTATATTGTATATAAAAATGCGTGTCAGTTATTTATTTGTCACGTTATTCAATGAGTATGCTGAAGATTTATATATATAGACCTATGTGTGTGTGTGTGTGTGTAGATTTTCTTATTTATTGTATATCGTACACGAACAAAAGGAAAACCTATTAGAATAATAAAGAGCAATTGATGGTACGAAGTAAAACTTCCAGTGCGATAAAACGCTAATTCTAGGCAACTCCAACACGTTGTTTGCCTTCATGTGCTGTGGGCTCCACTCACTATTGTGTCCAGAAATTGACTCTATCCTTAAGAAGAGAAGTTGTTTATAGAAACTTTAAACAGAGACAAGTATTTAAAGGGATATACACCTAGTTAGCCTCATATATATATGATGAATAGTTATTATCTGGAGTACATCCGTTCATTCTGCAGTGCATAAAATCGCAGATCCGACGATTCACTAGAATCTCATCTAGCATTGACGATGCTATTGGGTTCCCCTCGTCAATGCTAGATGAGATTCTAGTGAAACGTCGGATCTGCGATTTTATGCACTGCAGAATGAACGGATGTACTCCAGATATTAACTATTTATTATATTTTTCTATCCGTGATGGAATAAGTATCAGCATATATATATATATATATATATATATATATATATATATATATATATATATATTAAAACAACATAGGTTATTCAAATACAAGAATATTTATTATTTTATATCCTATATAAAATAATAAATATTCTTGTATTTGAATAACCTATGTTGTTTTAAATTATTAAACAAGAAAAGGTATTTTATATTTATATATATATATATATATATATATATATATATATATATATATATATATAATTATTTATTTATATATTAAAAGTGTACTTTTTCACTCGAGCTTTAATCTTCATTCGTTTAGCTAAATTTTATCTATCACACGATCCAGCGGCTGTGAGTTTCATAAGATACTGACAGCCGAAAACATTATTTGAACTATACCAATAATTTTTTTTTTATCACTATTTTTTCAACTATGTATAATTATTTAGAAGTAATTTTAATTGCATTTTAGGAATTAATTGCTATTTTATTCTTTTACGATGTCTCAGGCGTGCAATCGTCTCTCTCTCTCTCTCTCTCTCTCTCTCCCCTCCCTCTCCCCTCCCTCTCCCCTCCCTCCCTCTCCCCTCCCTCCCTCTCTACCTACCTACCTCCCTCCCTGAAAGGTAGGTGTTTAATCTTAGGTAACTTGTACTATCTGTTATTTTTGTAGTATTTGGAACCCAATATTTTTGTCCATTACCTTTCATGTATTGAGTGTATTTCTTTGGTTTAATCACTTTTAAAGCTCTGATTTGATGATATCATTTAGTAGAACGATCAGATAACATAACACAAAGTTCCTAATAATAATACGAGTTCAATTAGTTATACATTCAATCCGTTTAGTTCATGTTTCTCTAAGATTTTATCTGTGACTGCAAAAATTCATTTAACGTAATATATTACCATATATGTTTACTTGTTTTCAGTTTTTTAATTTGTTTTTTTAAATTATTTTTGTTAAAGTTAATTTTCAATTACAGCGTAATAAAAGAAAATGAAACCCAACAAATTAGTTTTTATAAATTCTTGTGTGTTCACGTGACCTTGAACCTGTTAAGGTCTGGAGCTATGCGTCGCGGTGTTTAGCAACCTGCATGATTACCCCTGGTGCTCCTTATCCGCCATTAGTGTAATAAGGAATATATTACATTAAGGTAAACTCTCCGGTCGTACACACTTGATTTCCTCGAGTGACGTAGACACAGTTGCTTTTACACGTTGCGCAACACAAGATCATGTATCACCACTGTAATATACTCACGCCTTAACGGCCCTATGTAATTTTGTCTGCTTTGGTTTTCCTGCTTCCTGCTATTGCTGTGTATTACACAGAAGCGAAAACATCTACATAATCTAACCTTATCCCGCATTATATTTACATATTGTCAATAAATACTGAAATATTGTAAAGTACCCGTTGATAGGAAAAATACATTTGGTTTGTGCTGATGTTTAACAAAGCTTTGTACCTTTGTCAATAATTACAACCGCACTGCATGTTGGGAATAAAAACGCGATGCTATGCAAAAATTAATGCAAAATTTTATTTATTTTTTAAAATTTGAAGCCTGCATATTTGAAGCCTGCATATTTGAAGCCTGCATATTTGAAGACTGCATATTTGAAGACTGCATATTTGAAGCCTGCATATTTGAAGCCTGCATATTTGAAGCCTGCATATTTGAAGCCTGCATATTGAATAAGCTACTAATTATTGAAAGAGTAATTTTGGGGCGTAACCCTCCGGTTATTTGAGAAAGTAAAGGTTCTTTAATTTATTTATAAAAGTTACTTTTATTCACATATACCTTATTCTTTATACTTTGAAAAGACACACCGGGTCACTTGCTTTCACCAATTGTATCTTACGATTTGACTTAAGCAGACTGGCTATCTATTCAAATCGTTCTGAAGAAGATAAGCTACATTAGCTGTCTATTCAAATCGTTCTGAAGAAGATAAGCTACATTAAAGTTCTCAAAAGATTAATTTTTTTTTAACATTTTAAAATATTACACTTTACAAATTCTGACAACAATTATTCAAATACAAACTGTTTATGTCTTTTACAAATTATAAGAGCAACCATAGGTCCAATGCACACTGGTTTTGTATATTTACTTACCAAAACCAGTAACGTAAGGAAAAACACCATACCTTTACTCTTTCTTTCTTTTGATTTTGTCGAAAAATATAAAGAAATTAAATGCTTATATATAAACATATAAAATATACCTCAGCAATCACTTGAACGTACTTGCCTTTATTAGGACATTTTAAAACTTTACACAAGTTTACTCTTGTACCATAGTTAAATTTTGAAACATCAAATAAACGCAACCTAAGCACGTTTGTACTTATAAATCACATTCACGTTATTAAATTTTGAAACGTAATTTATAAAAAGTTTTAATCAGTTGTATAACACAAAAATGCATTTTAACGATTGCAGCCCCATGGCGATCTTTTCTCTACCGTGGCTGGTGAAACACAAATTAGAATCACAAGGTTTCTCGTGCTAACAGAAACTAGCCTTTCATTGTATCGCGGTTTTTCACGGCCTTCTCCTTAGCGTTCTCTTATATTTCAAAACAAAAATTTCTTTTAAACAAAGCCGATTTTATATTTGCTAAAATATAGCAATATTTATGCAACATGCTGAATCGTAGCCAATAATTATTTAGCGTGTTACAGGGGAATTGGTGAGAACATGACATTCCCACTGAAAACCGAATACCTAACGCACCCTATCTATTACACACAAGTCCCATCTTGGGATCCTAGCATACTGCTTCTATCTGATGGCCACTTTCCACGAAGATACCGATTCCCGTCTAAATCGCTGATGCATCTCCCATCCCTTCTGGTTCCATTCGAACCACTTTCAAAGCACGCACCCTCTTGGAAACCGTCTGTTCCATTCCCGACAGTACCAAAAGCTCGAAATATATGCATTCCCGTGAACTCACAGATTTCTCCCCCCATCTCCTTCAGAAAAACTGCCCATTAGTCTCCCATAACTGCCCACACTAGAGTCTCCCTCCTCCGAAGTTTCCCAAAGGTTCAGGTCAAAAACTAGTCTTGAACGATGTGTATTCTAACGTGTGGTTGCATCAATTATTTGGTTTAACATAATTACAGTTTGAAAAATTTTTTAAATTAAGAAAAGTTTTTAATTATTTGATAGTTTACCTATATGGGAGAAACAATTTTTGGTTCTTCAATTAGAAACACTTACATATGGGCGCACGTGTGTGTGCGCGAGTAATGAGTAAACCATTTACACGGATGGTGCGTGCTTGTGTGTGTGTGTTCGCGCGCGCGTGCGCGAGTAATAAATAAGGCATTGGCACAGATGGTATGCCATCAAATAAATTAGTATACTAAATATATATAACAATCGTAACCAATTGTTTTTACTTATCTAGTTGAATATCTGTTTTCTCAATACAACAATATACTACGCCAAAATTTTAAGTATGTTCTCGTTTTACAAAAATGTTTTTCCTATACTGCTTTAGAAGCTAATCAATTGGCACCATGATTGAGTTTTGCCCCAGGGATTCAAAAATTATAGTTGCGTCACCATATTTCTATTTCAAGTTTTGTGTAATCTTCTTTAAGCGCACCTGATACTTATAAGAACCCATTTCCTTTAATCAATTTTAAAAACAAAATTTTAACAACTATTTAAAAACCCCTAATAATTACAATTTTAATTCGTTTTCTCTTCTACGACCAGTTCAACGACTGCCACATTTTATTAGATCCATTTCTCACAAGATATAGCGCCTTCAAAGTGTATTGAAACTACACCAAATAATATATGTATTCAGTTAAGCACCTGATGATTTATTCATACACACGTAGGTAAAGGTATATACAGGTATACACATTTTAAAAATGCCGTTTATTCGTGCGTGGGCAGTTTCAACACAGTAGTGTAGTACTAATAGCAACATGAATAATTGAAGGCGCATCTTCCCTAGGTGTTTTAGGTATCGAAAGAACATTAATTTGGTACGTTGTTTTAAGAGGAAAAAAACATTTTAAATTTCAACAAAGATTCGTTACGACAGACTATAAACTCTACTAAACATCGGTTTTACTGTTAAATTTTTAGAGTTGAATTTTTTTGAAAATAAATCCTAATTTTTTTGTAATTTATAAATTTGTTTTGACTAAGTTGAATTTATATATAAAAAAAATACTTCATTTAGATATATAAATACAAAAACCACTATAATTATACCATATCTCTAATACCATAAAACTATTTATATTTACATATACCCTACACAAACTGAACACATTTACACAGTAAAATTGTTACAGTAAAACCTATAATATTTTAATTACAATTTCTTCCCAATTCATTAATTAAAACTTCTTACCAGTATTATATGGACGCTCTTAGCATTATTTAGAACAAGATCGGTGTTAATTTACAAGTTTCTTAGCATACTTAATCTGTAATGAATTTTCGTTTTATATAAGTACTACAAAAAGACTAACCTACGAAAGTAAGGCGTTTGTATTACACGTTTCAATAAAACTATAGGTACAAATTGATATTAATGTACCCTATTATACCCCACTAAAGTGTATGTTAATTTCAACCAGGGAACAACTAACTTGAATATATATCAGGAGTTATGAAATATTTAAATTAGGCTCAACTTCATTTCGAGCCAAGAAGCGACTCATTCATTGTTTCCATAGCAACCACACGATGATAAAGGCCATGGGTATTGAAGTGTACAGGTTGTTCACTATGCCTAATAAACAGATTCGAATTATGTAATAATTATAGCTTTACCGAGCAATACAGAAAGCTCAAAATGACGCTTTCAACAATGATGAACGTACTACAAAAGGCACTGAAAATCTAAAACTATGCGGCTTAAACAGTTCTAAAACTAAAGTTAAGAATGAACAATTGTTAATAAAGTGGAAGAAGAGTACAAAGCTGCGACGGAAAGATAGGCTATAGTCATGAAAGTAGGGGAAGTAGTGACACTATTGGTGACGTAGGATAGAAAACAACGTTGATACATTTCTTTTCTAATATATATATATATATATATATATATATATATATATATATTTAGTAGTTAAAGTTATATGATTAGAACCAGTTTCGATAGCTACAATAGAGCGCAGCACCTATTCAGAGCGGGTAACTATTCATATTAGAGAACTATCTTCTGATTCTCCATGGAAAGAGCTTATGAGCCTGGTACATGAGCAATCAATGCCGTTTCCTTCGCTCGCGGTAGAAATACTAACCGCATGCGCATGTGAGACGGAGGTAGCTCGCTAGAGGTTGGCTCCCACGAGGACTAGGCGGGTTTTGTGGGCCCAGACTAATCTAAAATATCATGATAGAGACAACATGTTCACGAGCAAGCCAGATCGTAATGAACTGGACGGGTAGCATATGAGCCTGGCTATTTAACTAACGAGTTATCTGATATATTTCATTATATTTGGAATTTATATTAGGACATATTATATATTGTATTGTAATATATATTTAGTTCAAATCAAAGGGACATTGTAATCTATTAAAGTAAATGTAATGCACTTGTATTGTTAACCTTGAAATATAATTACTCATACGTTTGCTGCAGTTTGTGTAAAGGTTGTTTGAACTGAGATACTTTAATATACCTGATAACTCCAACTCCGAAGAACGAAGCAGGATATTAAAGGTAAAATGTTAGTGTTACAATTATAATTTGTAAAATAATTAATTCCTCACGATTTATACTATTGATCATTTTCTACTTTTCCGCTAGGATATGTATTCTTATTTAGAGTATCATAATTACCAGCCATTCCCAGCATCGTCACACTCCTCGTTGACGCGTTTCGGAGGACTTCCACCTGTCGGAACTTTTTATGAACTATTCCATTGAATTGTGTCATCGACCACGGCTCGTGGAGTAAATGACGTAACATAGGCAAGGCACAACGTTAAAGGAAAGCCTACAAAACATAAAGAATACATAAAAGCGGCAATATAAAAGTGACGAATTACATTGGAAAGTATAGAAATGTTTAAATTAATGAGTGTTATTATTTAATATAATTTGATTCCAGCTGCACTTGAGCTACTAATTTTACACTAAAACAATTATATTACAAGCGTGTGTTACATTTATGGGAACTGTATTTTTAGAATCAAATGGTTAAAAGAAAATGTATTTAATACGAAAACAAAACCCGAATCTATCACACCTGTATAAAGCCTACTCCACAGAAACACCTGCTGTTACACGACAGCTAAGAATTACGAACACAGCGTAGTCTATAGTAGCACTTCCGTTTTTTATTATTGAAGACGGTCGTTCCGGGAGATGTGTCGCATTGCCGCTTAGACTGTAACTACGCTTTTAGTGGTTTTTTGTTTAGGTTAAGTTAATGTGGGTTGGGGTAAGGAAATTAGGTGAATTTCAGAGTTTTGGGGGCAAAATCTCAAAAAGCGTGTTCAGTCATAATGTAATTGGGTGTTGAGTACGTGTGTTGGATGTAGCTTGTAATGTTTGTATATTTCACACACTTCAGTTAGTTATTCCTTGTTTTGTTTGTGTTATGTTTGTTTGTTTGTGGTTATCAGGTAAAGTTTTATTCAGGGGTTTTGATTTTTTACTTTAATTTCCGTATAATATTCTGCTTCAGTTTCTTTTGGACGTTTAAATTTTATATTTTTAAATTGTTTTAGTCTCCTCATTAGAAATAAGAAAGGCTCTTTTATTAATTTTATATACGGTAATTTTATTGGTGTTTATAAACTAGATACAATAGTACAAATTGAGTAACATAAAATTATTTACCATTTTGTTCCTTATCTTTTGATGTGTAGTTTATTACTGAGTTATTTACAAAGACTTATAATTATTAACTTATTGAATCAAACGCGTTTCAATGACAATGTCTTCATCAGGGAGACTACTATTAAAAGTACAATTAAATCTACTTTCATATTTTGTAGTAGTCCTAATTATAATTCACTGACGATGACGGCACTGTCGTCCAAACGTGTTTGACTCAGTAGATCATTATTTTGTGAGTAAGTGTGCGCTATTAAATATCTGTACCAATTTCTCCTACTGATTAAACATCTTTTTTGATTAAAATAAAAGCTTACAAAGTATTTCCACAAACTGTAGTGTTGGTTTATTTCAGCATAGATGCAAACTTCCCGCGATGCCATTCAAAGTGTGCCACACATCTAGTTCAATGTCTCAGTTATTTCTGGCCCACTCTTGGGCATCGGGTGTAACGTTTATTGGTGTTCGTGTCGTAGAGAGTTTGTTTACACTGTAAGTAATACGCAGAATAGAATGGAGAACGAAGGCTCTGAGGATTAATAGCAAGAGACTAGGTACTTGCCCTGTTATGTGAATTCACTTTAGGTGTAATGTTAATACTTCCAAACATACAATAAACGTCTCTCTCTCTCTCTCTCTCTCTCTCTCTCTCTCTCTCTCTCTCTCTCTCTCTCTCTGTATCTTTTTCTGCTTTGGTTCTCTCTCTCATTTTGCATCTTCTATTTAAGTTCTCTCTCTCTCTCTTTTTCTCTCTCTTTGTATCTTTTTCTAATTACGTTCTCTCTCTCTCTTTGTATCTTTTTCTATTATATTCTCTCTCTCTGTATCTTTTTCTATTTAAGTTCCTTCTCTCTCTCCCTCACTCTATGTATCTTTTTCTATTTAAGTTCTCTCTCTCTCTCCCTCATTCTCTGTATCTTTTTCTATTTAAGTTCTCTCTCTCTCTCTGTATCTTTTTCTACTTAAGTTCTCTCTCTCTCTCTCTCTCTCTCTCTCTCTCTCTCTCTACTATTTAAGTTCTCTCTTTCTCTTTTTCTACTTAAGTTCTCTCTCTTTGCATCTTTTTCTATTTAAGTTTCCTCTCTCTCTCTCTCTCTCTCTCTCTCTCTCTCTCTCTCTCTCTCTCTCTCTCTCTCTCTTTCTCTCTTTGTATCTTTTTCTACTTAAGTTATCCAGTTTATTATCGTTCCTCGAAAACTACTGCAAGATTAAATACATTTACATACGTATTTAATCTTTATATTGACATGAAGAAATGAGGCATGTTATCGGAATTAAAAGGTTAGAAATGGTTGGGAGGGAATGTCAAGTAGGCAAGAATTGTTTGTAATAAGGGAGTTTCTTAAGTAAAAAGATCAGCTGAAGGAGATTATTAAAAAGTTAAGAAAAATTATAAGAGTTTTTACATAATTAATAAAAAGTGCTACCGCAGAATAAGTAAGAATTTATTAAAAGAAAGGGGCTTAGCAAAGTCTAAAAATATCATTGTACGAAAGTGATAGGCAAGTTAAGTGCTTCCAGTTAAATCCCAAGAGCAACAGGCGGACTCCTAGGAAGCTCTCAGAAACATACAAATAGCCTACAACAAACACAATATTACATTAGATTTTCAGCCAAACAGAAAGATTTAATAACTTAGTCAATTACTTATAATTTACTTTAATTTTATTCTTTTCCTAAATTTTAATCAGGTTTTTTATGTTACACCACTGTACGCTATGAAAAGATCCCAAATAACGTCCGCATGATTTAAGAGTACATAACACTGTGTTTTAATAATTTGAATTAAACGAACAAAAAGCCTGAAGAGTTCAAAAGAAACTTGTGGTAGGAACAGTTTGATCTGTATTCCCCTACGTTTGAAATAATTTCCGCCTAAACACTTTAGTGCACTTCTTCATTCTGTTTATATTTGCCGTCATAATTGTCGACATAACATCCATTCCTCTACTAAACAACAATCGTTAGTATAGGCCAACATTCTGTGGACAGTTGAGCCTTGTCCTAAGAAGGTGATTAATGATACGAGAAGACAAAACGCTCGTAAATGTTTGGACCGTAATTAAACGGCCGTAAATATGAGTCATGAGGAATGCGCACCTGTATTGCGCCGCTCTACTTCTGCAGAACCACAGATGCTAATCAATGCTTTTATTACTTCCTGGAGCACGACCACTTTATGTAGCCCTCGCCCGAATGGGAACGTTTCATATCAGCATTTATCATTTTAATCTATAAATAATATTCGAGGTGGCATGTGTTAAGGTTATAAATGAAATAAATATACACAACTAACAATTATAATAATAATGTAATTTCATACGCATTTCGATGACTTGTGCCATCATCAGTGATGCTACTACAAACACATAAATTTAACTAAAACGTTTTTTTATGTTTTTTTTTTTTGTAGCATCAATGTTGATGATGACATAATCCATCGAGACACGTATGAAGTTAACGTTTTATAATTTGGAGTTGTGTATGTTTATTTTATTTAAACATTTATTTTTAATTTCAGTTAAAATCGTTATCTTTAGCATTTGTGTTTGTTTTAGTGTAGTTTAATTTCTTTATTACCAACAATGTTTTTCTATTTCTTATTTCAAATTATGTTTCAGACTTTAATCAAAGAATTTATAAAACCGCTTTGTCTGCAAAAATATGCTACAGTTCAAAAAGAATAATACAAATATTTATTATTTAGTCCAAAAACCCAACTAAATGATTTCATCTTGCATTTTTTTGCTCCAAAACATATCTCTAAATTCTCTGAAGATCGATATCTCGAAACGTTAAAGCTGTTTGTTGAGTTTTCAACATAAAATTGACCCAACAACATCGATTCCGAAACAATTATTTAACTACATAAATGGTATAGAGGGTGTTGCAGGAAGAATCATGGAAACTTACAGGGCTCGTACTTCAGGTGAAACTAATGCAAAAAGTCCGCACAAACAAATTTTATAGAAATGCCTCGCTAACCAGTTGCATCTGGAGAAAGATTTCTCTCGGATTTCAGATCCCCCTTTACAATAAAGGCAAAATGAAATTTGTGAATTTGTGACATATGCACAAAGTGACGCTTGCACCATGGTGAAATGTGACATTTGCGCCTAAGTTGCCCCAAATATACCTGCGTTTGGAAACCCACATTATTTCCTGTATTAAGAACGATTATAGCCTCTATGACTCCCGTCACGCCATTCCCAGGTTTTGGACTGGCTAAGTAATAGAAAACCAGTTTCTCCATCAGTTTTCGAAACCAGTTTTCTATCATTATGCATGTTCAAAATCAACTAAAAGAGCTGTCATTTTTATTTTTTTTACTTTTTTCAATCACAGTATAGTCTATCATGTCAATTTCTGTTTTTTGTAATATATGTAGTTATTTTTATTTTAGTGATCACAGTAGTCTAAAATTTACAAATATTGTCATAATTTGTAGCGTTCTACAGTTTGAATCCAGTCTAATTTCTGTAAGTAGGTGAGAGTGCAAAGGCACGTCCTTATGTCACCAGTTTCTTCGTACGTCTTGACAGTTTTATTAATTCTCTCTGCCAGAACCATATATGTGGATTTCCCCTCTTCCCGCCAAGGTGTAATTGTATTTTCATGTGTGCGCAGGCTGCATTTTCCACTACTCTTTTGAAACAAGTATTTAATCCTTTGATTTTAGGATTATGTCTCCGAAAGGTGTTGTTCCATCCTTCAACAGCATTAAAGTGGCGCAAATGTCACTGGGCGCAACTGCGCACCGAAATTTGTAGAAAGTTAGTTGAGGTGTAAACTTTAGTGATTTTTATGTCAATTTGCCGAAAAATTGAATAAAAAAAGGACCCAGACTTGTAGCGCTATTAGTTTATAAGATATCTGACGACATAAGCAAACCACGGTCTATAAATACGTTTAGATTAGAAGTAGTCCTACATTGACATTGTTAACTCTCAAGAGAATTGTGTAACATGAGTCAATAGTAAATCAAGAAAAACTTTAAATAAATTAACTTGGAATTAAACTAAAATAAACGTAAAACAGAGACAATTGGTTAAACTTTTTTTTTACTGAAAATACTCCTTTTAAGTAAACACAAAACATTACACTAAACATATTTAATATTATGAAAAAAGCTAACGAACCCTAGTTAAGTAAAATTTCGAAATACCCCTTTCACAAAGTATACAGCACTCTGCTCGAAGTAAAATATTCTCTGAGGCTTCCGTACTATGGTTGTTGCTCACAGATTCAACTCAACTCCAATTCTAAATTCTAAGCAAATAAGTCTTCTTCCATCGTTTACAAGTGGCTTCATGGAAAGAGTCAAGTAGATAAGTCAGGTAATCATGGTGGCCAGTTAATTGTTCCACCACGTCCAATCCAGCTCAAGATTTATTATCCAATGGTTTGTAACTGGTAAAGAAAATGGGAGTTTGTACCATCGTGTTGGAAAACCTTTTGTAAATTTGTTTGTCTTCCACAAGAAACGGTAACACATTTCCAGAAATTCTATGTATAGATCAAGCGTAAGGTTGATTAAAACAAGGTTTTACCAGAATTTTGTAAAACCGCGGCAAACGTAAGTGTGGAATCTGTGTTAGGAACTAGTTTCTATGACACCTTGTGGGGTTTTTCGCTCCACGAATGACCATTTCTAGAATTAGAGATCCGGTTATTTGTAAAGGGAGCTTCGTCAGTAAATAAAATTGGATTTACATCTTCAGCGTTGTCTAGGAACCAATGAGAGGCCCTTAAGCCCAAAGAGTAATCTGCCGATGCAAAACCCTTCTGTAGCAATAAGGGTAAAGTTTCTTCTTGTTTTCTGGTAATTAGCGCGATGGGCAATCGCCTCGTATTTGTGCCTGCGTTACGTTTGAACGAATACACGAAAGATGAGTACACCAGGAATCTTGCGAAAGATACCTACAGGATCGAGGTTTGACAGATGGTGAGGGTAAGCTATGACGTCAGAACATTGTGACAGGCGAATAATGCATACTTTTAGGCGTACGGAATGTTTTAAGTATCATTGAGCTACATAAATGAGTTTACCTCTGAGATAAACATAGACATCGCTTAGTTTCTCGGGGGGGGGGGGGTGGAGACCCTTTAAAACTTTATCTATTAAACCTGATTTCCATTACCCTATGCCCTTTGTGTTTTCTCTATCCTAACGATATGCATAGCCGAGATAATACACCATCGGTTTCCCCTCCATATTCACTGAACACAAAATACAATGATGTGAAGATTAAATCGAACTTATCACGACGGTTGAAGAGAATGTGACCACTGGCAAAGTGGAAAACCTTTTTTTGGCCCATTTTGACAGGTAAAATACAAAACCTTAAAGTTATTAGTAAACAGTTTAGGGGTAGATGACCTGGGGTGACAACTGAAGGATGGTTTGACGACTTTTTTCGCTTATCAAATTTACCACTTCCTCCCGTACGCATATTTCCCTGTATGCATTCTTCGTGCTACCGTTTGACCTTGCTGAAGCACTTGATGCTCATCATTTTCACCTGAGGTTCAAAAAATCTTGCCCCCGCACCTCTCCCATAAGGTCGCGGCTCTCCCATTATATTTGGTCAAGAATTACAATCTAAGTATGAAATTAAATCTGGATACGTTAATTTGAAATCAGATAAGTTTATTTAACATTTATTGTAAATATTTATATAATATATTTAACCCTACAACTGGTAATCCTGTATCTTACATTAATAGACAAAATTCAGGCCTTGCACAAAAATAAGCATCTTCCCTATCCTCCAGAGATGTTATCCTTGAGCACAGAGACCACAACTCAGTAACAAGGGTCTATCAAGAATAAAGATGCTACAAAAACGATGAGGTGATTCAGTACGGACATGTAACGTCAGTTTATCCGCTGGTACACACCTCTCGTCTGTAAGGCAGTTGCAGTGCACTTTTCCTCACTTCCCCTAAAACCTTCTGCGCCCCCCCCCCCCAGTTTAAGGACTGTCCGTAAACACTGATACACTGAAGAAAACTGACCGCTTTCGGAAGCCTTCCTCAAAATCACGTCGAATTGCTTCCGCATTTCCATTACAATATCCGCAACAGAAAGCTATATCCACATATTCCAATTAGACAATTGATACAGCAAGTCTGTTATCAATTTACACTTTCTTTGTCTGTGTGACAGTTCAGTATAAAATATTCAAACAAAGTAGCCTCCATATGTCTAATTGTTGATCAGCTGTTAGTATTTCCAGCCTATTGATACAAGTTCAAAAATAACGCAAATTATTTACATTCTTACTATTGAATTTAGACACTACAATACTATTTTCACTACTAGTGTAAATTGACTTAGACACAGGTAAATTATTTTTCAAATAACTTTTGTAATTGACTTATTTGTTCACAATATTAATTTTATTTTAGTTAGTTTTTATTCAATAATTACAATTATTATAAATAAAGTAACATAACCTATACGTTAAAACAGCTGTTCTACTACATAACCTATAACATAAAATCAGCTGTTTTATAAAGTCATATGTTATCACTTATTTTAAGCCTAATGGACAAAATAAGTATACCTTGCCACTTTTGTTGAAAAGCTTTTCTCCCATAAAAAAATATAATTGATTAAATTTAATTAATGAATTAATATTTGAGAAAACTAGTAACATCAAGTGTCATCCAATACAAGTTGAAAAATTGTATTTTTACTTGAGTGGATGAATAAATAGTATTTTATTAACGATTAAAAAATTTTAAACAATATTGTATATGTAAATTAATTAACCATGTGGATCAAATTAAAGTTTTATAATTGTAAGTTGTGTAACCTATATTTATTGTCTTTTTACAAATATTTCTAGTTTTAGTTTGAATCGTTTTTTTTACTTGTGTTTGATCTAATGTAGTTTAATTTATTCACTACCAACAACGTTTTTCTGTTTCTTATTTCCAATTATTTTTCAGATTTTAATCAAAGACTTTATAAAAACTCTAATCTGCGAGGCACCCACAGTTGTAGTAACATATGAAATTATTAAAAATAATAATAAAATTTAATCCAAAAACTAAATCATTTCATCTTGCATTTTTTGTCCAAAATCGTTTCTAAATTCACTGATGATGAGACCATTGAGATCTCGAAACGTTGAAATGTTATTTTGAGTTTTCAACTACACTTGGTTCAACAAAGTCGTTTCCGAATTTACTATTTTGTTAAATAGTCAATATAAATGAGAGTGTGAGGTAATAGAAGGAATAAGAAAATAGTGATAAGAAAATGTTTAACCCATTTTGTATATTTTGTGTGTGTTTTCAATGAATTAAACATTTACTTTTTAAATATTGAACTATTATCCATTATTCTCTTCAGAATTAAATCTCTACAACTTCCTTAAAAAATTGTACTAAAAATTTAACAAAGCTAAATTACTTTAAACCTAAGCGTAACATATTTTTCGAAAGGTTTGCGTATTTCGTCAGATATCTTAGGAATTACTGTAGTTACAGGTGTAGTTCTTGTTTTATTCCAATAGACAGTTCGTTTTCTGTAAAATACAATGAATTTTATGTCTCAATTAACTTTCTACAATTTTTAGTTTATCCTAATTGTAACGTTGTTCTGAAATCTTTCACCAGCTAAAACGCGATAACGAAGTATTTCCATTCCCTTGCTTATTTGAACTGTTTACTTTACTTTAACATGAAGAACTAATCCCTGGACGTTTCGCCGTTTTTTCCTGGGACACCCTTTATATATGCTAATCTATAGCCAGGGGCGTAGCTAGGGAAGGCACAGGAGGCTCGGGGTGATGTCGAATTAGGCCCATGGTCAGTTCGGAGGTAGTGTCGAATTGGGCCTATACCTCTACAATGACCTACAAAATGGAATACTTGCATCCACCTTAGCTTTAAATACATTCAAACATATAAATGTGATTTTTTATCTTCTATTTGAAAACCGATTTTTTTAGCCTCGGGACTTCCTACTCCCAAAGTTAAAATCAATAAAACAGTGATTAGGAAGCAAAGTCCTTCCGAAGCATTTTGATATAAAATGTTGCGTTGAAACAGACATTGGTCACATTACATTATTGAGTAGGATAATTGGTAAGTTTAAATAGTAATTAAAAGATGATAATAAAGTATTTTTAATGAATTTTATATTTCTTTATGTTTTATTGTATTTATTTGCTTACATTAAGTTTTAGTTTTTAATTCTATCGTACATTAAAATAGAAACGTTATGTCTGATCACTTAAGTCCGACTGACCAGGGGCCCAATTCAACCTCGACCCTTCGAGGGTTGACGGTAATCCGCCTATGATGTTTTGACCGTGAGCTCAGTTCGACCGTGTCCGGGGCACGAGCCCGCCCAAAGCAATAAAACAGCAATTAGTTTTTAACAAAACTGCTTCCCGATTACCAGACAATTGTGTTATTTTAAATATATATTTCTAGAGTAAAAAATGTTCAAAATTTCCCCGGGAGGGTACGCCTTACCTGAACCCCCGGATCGTGACCAACCCCAAAACATCGTCCTGGCTACGCCACTGTCAATTACTCTCATGAAACTAACACGTGTACTAAAAAATAATTTCGTATTTGTATATTGTAAACGTAATTAACTATTATAGGTAAGTTATAGGCGAAATGCTAACCTCTGTAACCTATAAACGAGCCTAACCTATTTCCATCTTGCCGCGGACGTGGTGTAGTCGTCAAACGAAAGTAGCACAGCGCGCTCGGGACTCAGTCTGTGTCGGTCCGTGCTCGAAGTAACACCGGTGCAATAGTTCAGTGATACCTAGTGAGTCACGTGAAGGTTGTAGTGTCAGTGTGGCCATGCAGACGAGCGTCCCTCCGCCGCGCCTCAACAGGCAGTTCCGCAGGAGCATAACCGCCCCTAATGAGCCCTACGCGAGCAGCAGATTTATGGTCAGTACACCACGCCAATATGTATTGCCACTATACACAGGTTTACGCTAATATATAAATATAGGTTTGAAGAAAAATATCACTACAGTTATAAATAACAGTTATTTTACATAATTGATTTTAGAACTTGGATCCAAAACTATTGTTTTTCAACTTCAACATTGTTACATAAATTAATAAAAAAATAAATGTCAAATATATATTATTTGATCTATAAACATCAAATTTATGGAAAAACACAATACTTCCTCTTTATACTTTACGCACCCTTTCACTCCATCATATCTTATAGTATCCTAATAATAAAATGTAGTAAAGACGTTTTACAAATACGATCACGCTACTAGTACTACATATAATTATATAATCGAGCGCGCGTGTGTCTGTTCTTTGTTTTCATTGCGAAACACAAAATCCAACGATTTTTTTTAAAGCAAACTTATCGGAGGGTCATCTTGGGCGATAAATAACAATGTCCTAAAGACGGTTAAGAACTCCTTTCAGGATTTCTTAATTACGCGTTAAATATTTTGTAAGCTCCTGTAATTTTCAGCATGTTATTAGAATATACTGGTCCGAAAACTATAATCGTCTATCGGTATTTCCCATATAGTTATTAAATACACTAGTTCAGCCAAAATCTATTATATTCGCCTACCGGATTTTCTGTATAGTGATCAAATATACCAGTCAAATATCTATTATGTTCGCCTACCAGATTTTCTGTATAGGGAAAAAATATACCAGTCCAAAATCTACTATATTCCCCTATCGGATTTTCTGTATAGTGATAAAATATACTAGTCCAAAATCAATTATGTTCGCCTACCAGATTTTCTGTATAGGGAAAAAATGTACTAGTCCAAAATCTATTATATTACACTACCGGCTTATTCTGTATGTAATAAAATATACCAGTCCAAAATCTACTATATTCCCCTATCGGATTTTCTGTATAGTGATAAAATATAAAAGTCCAAAATATATTATGTTCGCCTACCAGATTTTCTGTATAGGGAAAAAATGTACTAGTCCAAAATCTATTATATTACACTACCGGCTTATTCTGTATGTAATAAAATATACCAGTCCAAAATCTACTATATTCCCCTATCGGATTTTCTGTATAGTGATAAAATATAAAAGTCCAAAATCTATTATGTTCGCCTACCGGCATTTTCTGTATGTGATAAAATATACTAGTCCAAAATCTATTATATTCGCCTACCGGCTTTTTCTGTATGTGACAAAATATACTAGTCCAAAATCTATTACATTCGCCTACCGGCTTTTTCTGTATGTGACAATATATACTAGTCCAAAATCTATTATATTCGCCTACCGGCTTTTTCTGTATGTGACAAAATATACTAGTCCAAAATCTATTATAATCCAGTACCGGCTTTTTCTGTATAGTGATAAAATATACCAGACCAAAATCTATTATATTCGCCTACCGGCTTTTTCTGTATGTGACAAAATATACCAGTCCAAAATCTATTATATTCGCCTACCGGCTTTTTCTGTATGGTGATAAAATATACCAGCCAAAATCTATTATATTCGCGTACCGGATTTTTCTGTATGTGACAAAATATACCAGTCCAAAATCTATTATATTCGCCTACCGGCTTTTTCTGTATGTGACAAAATATACCAGTCCAAAATCTATTATATTCGCCTACCGGCTTTTTCTGTATAGTGATAAAATATACTAGTCCAAAATCTATTATATTCGCCTACCGGCTTTTTCTGTATAGTGATAAAATATACCAGTCCAAAATCTATTATATTCGCCTACCGGCTTTTTCTGTATAGTGATAAAATATACCAGTCCAAAATCTATTATATTCGCCTGCCGGCTTTTTCTGTATGTGATAAAATATACCAGTCCAAAATCTATTATGTTCGCCTACCGGCTTTTTCTAGTCCAAAATCTATTATATTCGCCTACCGCATTTTTCTGTATGTCATAAAATATACTAGTTTAAAATCTATTGCATTCGCCTACCCGATTTTTCTGTATGTGATAAAATATACCAGTCCAAAATCTATTATATTCGCCTACCGGCTTTTTCTGTATGTGACAAAATATACTAGTCCAAAATCTATTATATTCGCCTACCGGCTTTTTCTGTATGTGACAAAATATACTAGTCCAAAATCTATTATAATCCAGTACCGGCTTTTTCTGTATAGTGATTAAATATACCAGTCCAAAATCTATTATATTCGCCTACCGGCTTTTTCTGTATGTGACAAAATATACCAGTCCAAAATCTATTATATTCGCCTACCGGCTTTTTCTGTATGGTGATAAAATATACCAGCCAAAATCTATTATATTCGCCTACCGGATTTTTCTGTATGTGACAAAATATACCAGTCCAAAATCTATTATATTCGCCTACCGGCTTTTTCTGTATAGTGATAACATATACTAGCCCAAAATCTATTATATTCGCCTATCGGCTTTTTCTATTTAGTGATAACATATACTAGCCCAAAATCTATTATATTCACCTATCGGCTTTTTCTGTTTAGTGATAACATATACTAGCCCAAAATCTATTATATTCGCCTATCGGCTTTTTCTGTTTAGTGATAACATATACTAGCCCACAATCTATTATATTCGCCTATCGGCTTTTTCTATTTAGTGATAACATATACTAGCCCAAAATCTATTATATTCGCCTATCGGCTTTTTCTGTTTAGTGATAACATATACTAGCCCAAAATCTATTATATTCGCCTACAGGCTTTTTCTGTATGTGACAACAAAATATACCAGTCCAAAATCTATTATATTTGCCTACCGGCTTTTTCTGTATAGTGATAAAATATACTAGTCCAAAATCTATTATGTTCGCCTACCGGCTTTTTCTAGTCCAAAATCTATTATATTCGCCTACAGGCTTTTTCTGTATGTGACAACAAAATATACCAGTCCAAAATCTATTATATTCGCCTGCCGGCTTTTTCTGTATGTGATAAAATATACCAGTCCAAAATCTATTATGTTCGCCTACCGGCTTTTTCTAGTCCAAAATCTATTATCTTCGCCTACCGCATTTTTCTGTATGTCATAAAATATACTAGTTTAAAATCTATTGCATTCGCCTACCGGATTTTTCTGTATGTGATAAAATATACCAGTCCAAAATCTAATATATTCGCCTACCGGATTTTCTGTATACTGATAAAATATACTTGTCCTAATTCTATTATATTCGCATACGGGATTTTTCTGTATGTGATAAAATATACCAGTCCAAAATCTATTATGTTCGCCTACCGGCTTTTTCTAGTCCAAAATCTATTATCTTCGCCTACCGCATTTTTCTGTATGTCATAAAATATACTAGTTTAAAATCTATTGCATTCGCCTACCGGATTTTTCTGTATGTGATAAAATATACCAGTCCAAAATCTAATATATTCGCCTACCGGATTTTCTGTATACTGATAAAATATACTTGTCCTAATTCTATTATATTCGCCTACGGGATTTTTCTGTATGTGATAAAGTATACCAGTCCAAAATCTATTATATTCGCCTATCGGCTTTTTCTGTATAGTGATAACATATACTAGCCCAAAATCTATTATTTTCGCCTATCGGCAATTTTCTATTTAGTGGTAACATATACTAGCCCAAAATCTCTTATATTCACCTATCGGCTTTTTCTGTTTAGTGATAACATATACTAGCCCAAAATCTATTATATTCGCCTATCGGCTTTTTCTGTTTAGTGATAACATATACTAGCCAAAAATCTATTATATTCGCCTATCGGCTTTTTCTGTTTAGTGATAACATATACTAGCCCAAAATCTATTATATTAGCCTATCGGCTTTTTCTGTTTAGTGATAACATATACTAGCCCAAAATCTATTATATTCGCCTATCGGCTTTTTCTGTATGTGATAACATATACTAGCCCAAAATCTATTATATTCACCTATCGACTTTTCTGTATAGTGATAAAATATACTAGTCCAAAATCTATTATATTCGCCTATTGGCTTTTTCTGTATGTGATGACATATACTAGCCCAAAATCTATTATATTCTCTTATCGGCTTTTTCTGTATAGTGATAAAATATATTAGTCCAAAATCTATTATATTCGCCTACCGGCTTATTCTGTATGGTGATAAAATATACTAGTCCAAAATCTATTATATTCGCCTATCGGCTTTTTCTGTATGTGATAACATATACTAGCCCAAAATCTATTATATTCGCCTACCGGCTTTTTCTGTATGTGATAACATATACTAGCCCAAAATCTATTATATTCACCTATCGGCTTTTTCTGTTTAGTGATAAAATATACTAGTCCAAAATCTATTATATTCCCCTATCGGCTTTTTCTGTATGTGATAACACATATAAGAGCCCAAAATCTATTATATTCGTCTACCGGCTTTTTCTGTATGTGATAACATATACTAGCCCAAAATCTATTATATTCACCTATCGGCTTTTTCTGTTTAGTGATAAAATATACTAGTCCAAAATCTATTATATTCGCCTATCGGCTTTTTCTGTATGTGATGACATATACTAGCCCAAAATCTATTATATTCGCCTACCGGCTTTTTCTGTATGTGATAACATATACTAGCCCAAAATCTATTATATTCACCTATCGGCTTTTTCTGTATAGTGATAAAATATACTAGTCCAAAATCTATTATATTCGCCTACCGGCTTATTCTGTATGTGATAAAATATACTAGCCCAAAATCTATTATATTCGCCTATTGGCTTTTTCTGTATGTGATGACATATACTAGCCCAAAATCTATTATATTCGCCTACCGGCTTTTTCTGTATGTGATAACATATACTAGCCCAAAATCTATTATATTCACCTATCGGCTTTTTCTGTATGTGATGACATGTACTAGCCCAAAATCTATTATATTCACCTATCGGCTTTTTCTGTATAGTGATAAAATATACTAGTCCAAAATCTATTATATTCGCCTACCGGCTTATTCTGTATGTGATAAAATATACTAGCCCAAAATCTATTATATTCGCCTATCGGCTTTTTCTGTATGTGATGACATATACTAGCCCAAAATCTATTATATTCACCTATCGGCTTTTTCTGTATGTGACAAAATATACTAGCCCAAAATCTATTATATTCACCTATCGGCTTTTTCTGTATGTGACAAAATATACTAGCCCAAAATCTATTATATTCGCCTACCGGATTTTTCTGTATGTGATAAATTATACTAGCCCAATATCTATTATATTCACCTATCGGCTTTTTCTGTATAGTGATAAAATATACTAGTCCAAAATCTATTATAATCCAGTACCGGCTTTTTCTGTATAGTGATTAAATATACCAGTCCAAAATCTATTATATTCGCCTACCGGCTTTTTCTGTATGTGACAAAATATACCAGTCCAAAATCTATTATATTCGCCTACCGGCTTTTTCTGTATGGTGATAAAATATACCAGCCAAAATCTATTATATTCGCCTACCGGATTTTTCTGTATGTGACAAAATATACCAGTCCAAAATCTATTATATTCGCCTACCGGCTTTTTCTGTATAGTGATAACATATACTAGCCCAAAATCTATTATATTCGCCTATCGGCTTTTTCTATTTAGTGATAACATATACTAGCCCAAAATCTATTATATTCACCTATCGGCTTTTTCTGTTTAGTGATAACATATACTAGCCCAAAATCTATTATATTCGCCTATCGGCTTTTTCTGTTTAGTGATAACATATACTAGCCCACAATCTATTATATTCGCCTATCGGCTTTTTCTATTTAGTGATAACATATACTAGCCCAAAATCTATTATATTCGCCTATCGGCTTTTTCTGTTTAGTGATAACATATACTAGCCCAAAATCTATTATATTCGCCTACAGGCTTTTTCTGTATGTGACAACAAAATATACCAGTCCAAAATCTATTATATTTGCCTACCGGCTTTTTCTGTATAGTGATAAAATATACTAGTCCAAAATCTATTATGTTCGCCTACCGGCTTTTTCTAGTCCAAAATCTATTATATTCGCCTACAGGCTTTTTCTGTATGTGACAACAAAATATACCAGTCCAAAATCTATTATATTCGCCTGCCGGCTTTTTCTGTATGTGATAAAATATACCAGTCCAAAATCTATTATGTTCGCCTACCGGCTTTTTCTAGTCCAAAATCTATTATCTTCGCCTACCGCATTTTTCTGTATGTCATAAAATATACTAGTTTAAAATCTATTGCATTCGCCTACCGGATTTTTCTGTATGTGATAAAATATACCAGTCCAAAATCTAATATATTCGCCTACCGGATTTTCTGTATACTGATAAAATATACTTGTCCTAATTCTATTATATTCGCATACGGGATTTTTCTGTATGTGATAAAATATACCAGTCCAAAATCTATTATGTTCGCCTACCGGCTTTTTCTAGTCCAAAATCTATTATCTTCGCCTACCGCATTTTTCTGTATGTCATAAAATATACTAGTTTAAAATCTAATGCATTCGCCTACCGGATTTTTCTGTATGTGATAAAATATACCAGTCCAAAATCTAATATATTCGCCTACCGGATTTTCTGTATACTGATAAAATATACTTGTCCTAATTCTATTATATTCGCCTACGGGATTTTTCTGTATGTGATAAAGTATACCAGTCCAAAATCTATTATATTCGCCTATCGGCTTTTTCTGTATAGTGATAACATATACTAGCCCAAAATCTATTATTTTCGCCTATCGGCAATTTTCTATTTAGTGGTAACATATACTAGCCCAAAATCTCTTATATTCACCTATCGGCTTTTTCTGTTTAGTGATAACATATACTAGCCCAAAATCTATTATATTCGCCTATCGGCTTTTTCTGTTTAGTGATAACATATACTAGCCAAAAATCTATTATATTCGCCTATCGGCTTTTTCTGTTTAGTGATAACATATACTAGCCCAAAATCTATTATATTAGCCTATCGGCTTTTTCTGTTTAGTGATAACATATACTAGCCCAAAATCTATTATATTCGCCTATCGGCTTTTTCTGTATGTGATAACATATACTAGCCCAAAATCTATTATATTCACCTATCGACTTTTCTGTATAGTGATAAAATATACTAGTCCAAAATCTATTATATTCGCCTATTGGCTTTTTCTGTATGTGATGACATATACTAGCCCAAAATCTATTATATTCTCCTATCGGCTTTTTCTGTATAGTGATAAAATATATTAGTCCAAAATCTATTATATTCGCCTACCGGCTTATTCTGTATGGTGATAAAATATACTAGTCCAAAATCTATTATATTCACCTATCGACTTTTCTGTATAGTGATAAAATATACTAGTCCAAAATCTATTATATTCGCCTATTGGCTTTTTCTGTATGTGATGACATATACTAGCCCAAAATCTATTATATTCTCCTATCGGCTTTTTCTGTATAGTGATAAAATATATTAGTCCAAAATCTATTATATTCGCCTACCGGCTTATTCTGTATGGTGATAAAATATACTAGTCCAAAATCTATTATATTCGCCTATCGGCTTTTTCTGTATGTGATAACATATACTAGCCCAAAATCTATTATATTCGCCTACCGGCTTTTTCTGTATGTGATAACATATACTAGCCCAAAATCTATTATATTCACCTATCGGCTTTTTCTGTTTAGTGATAAAATATACTAGTCCAAAATCTATTATATTCCCCTATCGGCTTTTTCTGTATGTGATAACACATATAAGAGCCCAAAATCTATTATATTCGTCTACGGGCTTTTTCTGTATGTGATAACATATACTAGCCCAAAATCTATTATATTCACCTATCGGCTTTTTCTGTTTAGTGATAAAATATACTAGTCCAAAATCTATTATATTCGCCTATCGGCTTTTTCTGTATGTGATGACATATACTAGCCCAAAATCTATTATATTCGCCTACCGGCTTTTTCTGTATGTGATAACATATACTAGCCCAAAATCTATTATATTCACCTATCGGCTTTTTCTGTATAGTGATAAAATATACTAGTCCAAAATCTATTATATTCGCCTACCGGCTTATTCTGTATGTGATAAAATATACTAGCCCAAAATCTATTATATTCGCCTATTGGCTTTTTCTGTATGTGATGACATATACTAGCCCAAAATCTATTATATTCGCCTACCGGCTTTTTCTGTATGTGATAACATATACTAGCCCAAAATCTATTATATTCACCTATCGGCTTTTTCTGTATGTGATGACATGTACTAGCCCAAAATCTATTATATTCACCTATCGGCTTTTTCTGTATAGTGATAAAATATACTAGTCCAAAATCTATTATATTCGCCTACCGGCTTATTCTGTATGTGATAAAATATACTAGCCCAAAATCTATTATATTCACCTATCGGCTTTTTCTGTATGTGACAAAATATACTAGCCCAAAATCTATTATATTCGCCTACCGGATTTATCTGTATGTGATAAATTATACTAGCCCAATATCTATTATATTCACCTATCGGCTTTTTCTGTATAGTGATAAAATATACTAGCCCAAAATCTATTATATTCACCTATCGGCTTTTTCTGTATAGTGATAACATATACTAGCCCAAAATCTATTATATTCACCTATCGGCTTTTTCTGTATAGTGATAAAATATACTAGTCCAAAATCTATTATATTCGCCTACCGGCTTATTCTGTATGGTGATAAAATATACTAGTCCAAAATCTATTATATTCGCCTATCGGCTTTTTCTGTATGTGATAACATATACTAGCCCAAAATCTATTATATTCGCCTACCGGCTTTTTCTGTATGTGATAACATATACTAGCCCAAAATCTATTATATTCACCTATCGGCTTTTTCTGTTTAGTGATAAAATATAGTAGTCCAAAATCTATTATATTCCCCTATCGGCTTTTTCTGTATGTGATAACACATATAAGAGCCCAAAATCTATTATATTCGTCTACCGGCTTTTTCTGTATGTGATAACATATACTAGCCCAAAATCTATTATATTCACCTATCGGCTTTTTCTGTTTAGTGATAAAATATACTAGTCCAAAATCTATTATATTCGCCTATCGGCTTTTTCTGTATGTGATGACATATTCTAGCCCAAAATCTATTATATTCGCCTACCGGCTTTTTCTGTATGTGATAACATATACTAGCCCAAAATCTATTATATTCACCTATCGGCTTTTTCTGTATAGTGATAAAATATACTAGTCCAAAATCTATTATATTCGCCTACCGGCTTATTCTGTATGTGATAAAATATACTAGCCCAAAATCTATTATATTCGCCTATTGGCTTTTTCTGTATGTGATGACATATACTAGCCCAAAATCTATTATATTCGCCTACCGGCTTTTTCTGTATGTGATAACATATACTAGCCCAAAATCTATTATATTCACCTATCGGCTTTTTCTGTATGTGATGACATGTACTAGCCCAAAATCTATTATATTCACCTATCGGCTTTTTCTGTATAGTGATAAAATATACTAGTCCAAAATCTATTATATTCGCCTACCGGCTTATTCTGTATGTGATAAAATATACTAGCCCAAAATCTATTATATTCGCCTATCGGCTTTTTCTGTATGTGATGACATATACTAGCCCAAAATCTATTATATTCACCTATCGGCTTTTTCTGTATGTGACAAAATATACTAGCCCAAAATCTATTATATTCACCTATCGGCTTTTTCTGTATGTGACAAAATATACTAGCCCAAAATCTATTATATTCGCCTACCGGATTTTTCTGTATGTGATAAATTATACTAGCCCAATATCTATTATATTCACCTATCGGCTTTTTCTGTATAGTGATAAAATATACTAGCCCAAAATCTATTATATTCACCTATCGGCTTTTTCTGTATAGTGATAACATATACTAGCCCAAAATCTATTATATTCACCTATCGGCTTTTTCTGTATAGTGATAAAATATACTAGTCCAAAATCTATTATATTCGCCTACCGGCTTATTCTGTATGTGATAAAATATACTAGCCCAAAATCTATTATATTCACCTATCGGCTTTTTCTGTATGTGATGACATATACTAGCCCAAAATCTATTATATTCACCTATCGGATTTTTCTGTATAGTGATAAAATATACTAGTCCAAAATCTATTATATTCGCCTACCGGCTTATTCTGTATGTGATAAAATATACTAGCCCAAAATCTATTATATTCGCCTATCGGCTTTTTCTGTATGTGGTGACATATACTAGCCCAAAATCTATTATATTCACCTATCGGCTTTTTCTGTATGTGACAAAATATACTAGCCCAAAATCTATTATATTCACCTATCGGCTTTTTCTGTATGTGACAAAATATACTAGCCCAAAATCTATTATATTCGCCTACCGGATTTTTCTGTATGTGACAAAATATACTAGCCCAAAATCTATTATATTCGCCTACCAGCTTTTTCTGTATGTGACAAAATATACTAGCCTAAAATCTATTATATTCACCTATCGGCTTTTTCTGTATAGTGATAAAATATACTAGCCCAAAATCTATTATATTCACCTATCGGCTTTTTCTGTATAGTGATAACATATACTAGCCCAAAATCTATTATATTCACCTATCGGCTTTTTCTGTATGTGACAAAATATACTAGCCCAAAATCTATTATATTCGCCTACCAGCTTTTTCTGTATGTGACAAAATATACTAGCCTAAAATCTATTATATTCACCTATCGGCTTTTTCTGTATAGTGATAAAATATACTAGCCCAAAATCTATTATATTCACCTATCGGCTTTTCTGTATAGTGATAAAATATACTAGCCCAAAATCTATTATATTCGCCTATCGGCTTTTTTACGAAGAAAATAAAAGCATTTAATTTTTATTTCATACTTTTTTTTAACAGTTTCCCGTTATTTAGACACTGAATACTCCTATAAGCTTTTATCGTCTGATAAACAATCAAAGATTTTGAATGCAATTATTCTTTACTCGAAATAATTATATATTTACTTAATGGACATAAATAGTAAAATATATTCCTAAATCACATTTGCATGAACAAATACTTGAAAAATTTCAAGAACTGTTTGAATATTCTAAACGAAAATAGTTTTGATTTCCCACAAATTGCAGTTCTTGAATATAGTGATATCTGACTAAGCGATTTACATTTTTAATTTTTGTTTTAAATTAATATAATATTTTAAATATTTCCGCCTAAAATTACTTTTTTATATCGTCTCTAATGAAAAGTAGCCCACTACTTGTGTCACCACTCAATAAATAAAAACCTACTAAGCACACTATAGAAATCTTCTATTTTCCTGGAAATTATTTCATGTACGTTTCGATGACATGGAATCTCTTTCAGAAGTGCTGTGTACGTTATAGTGCTTCTGAAGATGATTATCAAGTAATCACAATTTACATAGAGTAATTTGTAGTAAAATAAGTTTTTTACTCCGTGGTTAGCTGATTTGTATTTATTCAGTTAAAATTTGTCACAGTGCTCAAGAAATTATTACTATTTCTATTCTGTTTGCCAAGGTATAAATTACAAGATTCCTGCCCACAGTAATGGGCCCGATGTAGGCTTTTTATAAAAATATTGTTCCCGTAGAAACATTTTTTTTCTCTTAAAACTTAGTTTTATGCCGTTGTTTTCAAATTTGTCCAAAACAACAAAAACATAGAAATAAAGAGTGTGGTTGTTAAATCAATTACACAGCTTTTTATAAACTTAAAAAAATGTTTTACATCATAACGTTCATTCAGAGGTTTCTAATTCTAACGGAAAAATGTCGTAAAAATTGCTTTTCCGTGTGAGCCTCCAGATATTCCCACGGGAGACCGTTAGCTTAGTAAGAGGACTGTCAGTTAATTTACCTCCACGGTAAAGTTGTACAAACTAAATAAAGTTTTATGTCACTCAGTCCTTAAAATTAAACACAGCTTGTCAAACCGAGTAAATACATTCCAAATTTAAATGAACATTAAAATTAATTACTTGTTCAGGAAAGTGTTTATATAGCCCATTTGTTCAAGGAATAGTTCTTAAAAAATAATTTTAAATTTTCGTCTTCACAAGCTAGAATTTTATATATAAATATGGGGCGTACAAAACCTTTTGGAAAATTGGTAAAGCCCATAATTATATGGGGATGTGACTGAACTATGCTTCCGTGTATCAGGGTCACTAGTTGGAGTTGACGTGCCCTCAACAGGGAAGACGGAAGTCTGTCTCTCTACACGCTACACTGTTTATATTTTGTTTAAATCTAATGCTACCGCTTATAAAACTATAATAGAGGAACAAATACAATTACTTTAAAACTTTAACATAATTTAATAAAGCTGTACGAGTGTAAAAATATAATTTTGAAGTGATAACTTGTATACGCGCGGTGAACAAAACATGAGATTCGATCATTGCTTTCGCGTCACGCTATTTATGAAACGCATACCTTACAGAATATATTCCTTGCAACATATGATTGCAAGTTTATTTGCCGTTTTACACGTAGGTTATTAATTTATAGTTTGATCAGTTAATAAATATATTCATTTATTTATGCCTACACTTTGACAAGTCTCAATACAAATAATTCATTAACGATAGTAATAAGTTATGTATTTTTAATCCAACTTTTAAAGTAAAACATTTTAGGCACGTCTTATACTTTTTAAAGAACTGATTTGAATTGTTATAAAAATTTGTATTCAGTAAACACATAGAAAATGTATCTTGCTACCCACAATTCCTTACCATTAAGTACAATAAATATTAGTCTTTATTAAATTTAATGAGAAATGTACGAATTCATATTTGCGCCTATTTTCGTTGAACCTTTTGCGAAACTATTAGCACTATTTTGTTATTACTTCTGATGGGACTACACCGAGCCTGAACCAAATTTATTTCATATCTATAAGAGACTATAATCTTCCGATACTAACAGTCAAGCTTCAGGAGCTTTAATGGCCAATAATCAGGGTTTTTTTATTTATTAAATCCAAATTATTTTACTCTTAAACGTTAGTAGTATCACAAATATAACCCTTTGAGTAAATACACCTGCTATCGTCCTGGTGAGACATCCAATGGCAAGGTTCCACTCATCTCATCGATTGCACTAAAAAAAAACCTAAAGGTTTATATTTACTTACAGTAACACTGTTTTCTTGTATTCGCGTAATGCTTACACTTTTAATGTACTTTAAAAAAAGAATCCTACTTGACTGGCGAGAGCAATAGCCCGGCTATAGTCCTCTCATTCTCGAGGTATAGAACATTTTGAGACACGTGTTATGATGCTCGAAAACAAGAGCCATATTGTTCACGAAATTCGTGTCAAAAAAACAAACGATATAATATATATATTACTTTAACTTACATAAACCAGAATATTACTTGATAAGTTTCCCAAGTACTTTTGAGAGCTTATTAATTTACTTACGTAACAGTAATTATATTACAGTACTGTGTGTGTGTGTGTGTGTGTGTGTGTGTGTGTGTGTGTGTGTGTGTGTGTGTGTGTGTGTGTGTGTGTGTGTGTGTGTGTGTGTGTGTGTGTGTGTGAGGGAGTGTGTGTGTGTGAGTGTGAGTGTGTGTGTGTGTGTGTGTGTGTGTGTGTGTGTGTGTGTGTGTGTGTGTGTGTGTGTGTGTGTGTGTGTGTGTGTGTGTGTGTGTGTGTGTGTGTGTGTGTGTGTGTGTGTGTGTGTGTGTGTGTGTTCTTGCGCGGGGAGGGATGCAGAGTATGCATTTCAAGTTGCCAAGTAGCATTTCCAGTTGACAGTCCACCTGACCCCACACAACGATAAGGTTTGGCTTTACACTGTTATTTAAGCAACAACGTGAAGACATTATTAAGACATCAAGGCAATCGAGAAACACTCCGTGACCTTGAAGCCGTGCAATGGTTCTCTAGGATGTGCTAGAGCGCCTACCTCGGCTTCGCCAAACTAGATCTCCGTAGAGTTGGTACAATTAATGGTTGAAATTTGCCCAAAACCTATCCTACATTACTAAAGTCATATGTATACACGCAATTTGAGTACAGAAAATATTTTTTTGAAATAAGTGGCATAGAATATATAAACATGGGACGTATAGACGAATATATTGTAAATCAACTGGCATATAAACCAAATAAGATTCTTCTACGTGCATTAAATTGTAAGTGGTAACGAATACAAGAAAACAGTGTTGCTATTCTTTAAATATTATTATATTATGTAACGATACAATACATCAGTTCACATGAATTCATTTTATGACACGTTTCATTACGTTATAATTTGCTACGTTATGTTACGTCACGTCCCGTCATGACGTATTACATCATATTACTTTACGTCACGTTATGTGATGTCATATCGTATCGTGGTTATTTTATACGGTGTTACGTT
>JBAIZL010000001.1:292839818-292854818 GCA_036971475.1 Prosapia bicincta
TGATATATCTGCAAAACCCCTCCGTTATAAGCGAGGTCCGGTTTAACAGGGTCCGTTATAATGAGTCTACTGTCACCTGGACATGCAGAAGTGTTTGGCACTACTTGTGTGCGTCTTGGAAGGTGTAATCGTGGCAGCAGAGGAAACTTCCGCGGTCATGGTGATTCACCGAAACCGGTTCTCTTCTTCCTTGTGCAATAGGTTTCCGAGACCTAGCCTTAAAAACGCATGCTGTTTGTTAACATATTGTTGGGTCGGTAAACATTCTCGCTACAGTTATTTGTAAAGAATGTTTAGAGAAATATATAAATATTTTATGTAACTTTTTTTTAATTAATATATTTATTAAATTTTAATTTGAAGAAGTCAACTCTATAGAGTTTTAACTTAATATTTTGCAGTATATAACTTATGCGTTAAAACAGCTGCTATGCAGACTATCTTGCGTGAAATCGTATTTTCACTTAATTTAAAAGCATCAGCTGTACGCCATAGCATGAATACCGCCATCTATCGATTATTAGTTGCATCTATATTGATAATTCTTAATTTTAATATAAGTGACTGAATGCTCGGTCATAAAAGTAGGTGGTAGCATTTTTTATTGTTTTAGGAACATATTAACTTAGACGCCTCCAATTGAACTCCAATTATAACAGAACCTTCCCAGAAGTGGTTTCAATAGCTACACAAAGTTTCAAGTCGATCGGATTAGTTTTTTTATTATACAGAAAGGCAGATGTAAACTCTGTGTATTTCTTATAATAAAAGCCTACCCTTTTTTCTTTAAAATTTATTTTTTTAAATTAAAATTGTCCAAAATACTTTCTTAGTGCGTCCCTACGTAGTATAATGAATGTTCCCAGGAAATTTGAAATCTGTATCATTATTAGTATCGGCTCTGCGTTGATCATCAGTCAGGAAAGACTTCAATGTTTATATACAGCCTTATTTGTATGATTTTTTAAACAAAACAATTTAGTCTAATTCTATATCTATTACATTCAAAAGATACGTGAACTCACACAAAAATAGAATTCATATTTATTATTTTGAATAATTCAGTAGAATTTATTTTATAAATATATTTATTAACCTATAAATTGAAGTTTTCATTTCAGTAGCATTAATATTGTACAGTAAATAAAATAATTAAATCTATCCGTTGAAACAGCTGTTATGCAAACTGACCTAAACGCATATAAAAATTGATGTATGAAATCTTAATTTCACTTAATTTAAGTATCAGCTGTGCGTCATAGTTTTATTAGCGCCATTTGTTGTGCTTTTTAAACTTGTCGAGGTTATGCTTAGAACAGTATATAGATAATGGGCAAAAAACTAGATTTGGATTTTTGATTACATTCAAGCTCGTTTTTTGAATAAAGTTACACATTGTTTTGACGATTTGTTGCGTTACAAAAACAGGTATAACCAAATATATTTCTAATCGACATCTCTACACCATGTTTCGTTAGTACTGAAAGTTCTGTGTACTTCTATAAAAAGTCAAAATATACTTTCTCAAACAACACTATTAACTGTGTATTTTAAAAAAAATTAAATAAATAAACCACAAATAAAACTCTTTATTTAAACCCTTACCACATTTCAATTGCAAAGTAATTAGTTTTAGAGATAGTTATTACAAAAATAATAATTTAACAAATAATAGGAGTTATTTAAATTGCTTCTATTAGCTCACACTCTCCTGATATATATATATATATATATATATATATATATATATATATATATATATATATATATATATATATATATATATATATATATATATATATATTATAATATTAAATTTATAAATATTAAAAAATAATAATAATAATAATAATAATAAAAACTAAACATTAACAGTAAACAATACTTCCAAAAGTTGACTTAGTAAAAGCCGACAAAGGAATACATTAAACAAACAAACAAACAAAATTAAAAAAAAAAAAATATTTAAGGCAATAAACAATTTGTAAAACCCTTAGAGAACTAGGGTAGAGTTTTTTGTTAGGTTTTAGAAAGTTGAAAGGGACGGGAGAGAACGACAGATGTGTCACGTACACTTTCAAAAATAACGGATAGTTTAAAAAAAAGTATAACGTACGAATTTCAAATTTGATTGGTGGAAGCCAAGATAGATGTTTTTCATTGGGTAGAAAATGAACGAGAAGGGAAAATACGCGGTAAACAAATTCAAGTGCAGAAAAAGAGAGGCAGTCTTCTTGCGACCAAAAAAGTAGATGGACGTGTGTGGATGTTCCTAAAGAAAGTGTGTGAAGTTGTTAAAAAAAAATATATAAGTAAATTAATTATCGATAAATGTGGTGAAGTGAAGTGTTATAAAAAAAAAAATCGTCCAACTAATACCAAGGGTTAACGGAATAAAGGAAGGAACGTCACTGCACTTAAGTAAAAACTTTAATTAAAAACTAATTTAAAAAAAAATAAATTTCTGGTCAATAAAACAATTTTTCTAATATACAAGTAACTCTAAATTTCAAAAAAAAAAAAGTAATTTCATAAGGCAAGAACCTAAACACGCCCCAAAAAGTCTTTAATTTATTAGCTGGTCAAATTTAAATAATAATAAATAAAATGAATGAAATAAATAACAGGTTGTTTACCGTATAAGATTTTGGTTCGACATTATAGTCTGAAATAATTTGTAATTAAATGTAGATTTAACATGTATACTTTGTATTTAACTGGCAACAGGAATTAATAATGTTCTAAAATATTAAAGCAATTGTTATAACTAAAAAGTCTTGTATTTCTTTGTAAGGCCTACTCTAATTAAGAAATTTGGTTGAAATCTTATAAAGAAAAAGGAATCAAAATAATTAAAATAAAGGTAGGTCATAGTAATAAGAAGCATAATTTAAAATTATACAATATAAGCAAAATGTTTAATTAGAACTTCAGTCGAACAATAGGTAAACTGGCGCCCAACACTTTAAAACAAATTAATTAATCTATAACAATTAAATTAACAAACTTGAAATAACATAGATAAAGCCCAAGGGAATTTATGTTATAAATTGGCTACTGAACGTGGGGCTATTTTGAAATTGCATCAAAATTTAAATGTATTGACCAGCAGACCTAGTAGTGTATTATTGTATTAATAAGAATTGTCTAGCGTAAGTTGTTATATTAATTAATGAGTAAGGAAAATATTGTAAGAGGGCAAATAGATAGCTACACGCTTAGACGCAGTATAAGAATACGCGACAAAAATTTCAAAATGGAACATCAAAATACACAAGAAACACAAGTAGGACAGATGAGGCATACGGAAGACGGGTTCGGAGACGTAGAAGGGGTGAGACTAACAGAAAATGTGAATGAAGAGATAAGGGTTTTGGGGACAGAGAGCACAATAGACATGGGGACTAATAATGAGATCACAGTAGGAACACTAGGAGACAATGATATTTTGAGGGAAATATTAAAAAAGTTAAAGAATCTTGATGATAATATAACAAAGACAAATGAAAATATTGACCAAAATAAAAGAGACATGGATAATAAATTAATAGAAATAAATGACAATATAAAAAAGAATAGGGAAGACTTGAATAAGGAAATCACAAAAATGGGAGAGAATTTTGACAACAAATTAAGGAAACTGGAGGAAGACAGGAGGGGAGATATTGCAACACTTAATAACAAGTTAATGGTAACCGAAAACAATTTGCTAGAAACACTAGATAAAAAAATATTAGTATCAGGCCAAAATACTCAAGGATTACACCAAGAGTATGCACAAAAAATTGATAGCCGATTAGACAACATAAACCGTGAAGTTCAAAATACGCAGGGAAAGATCGTGACGATTGAAGAAACATGCGCAGAGCAATATAACAGACAAACGGGTTACCTAGAAACTTTGAAAACGGCAATTGACAAGAGAATAACAGATAATAGCAGAGAATTAGAGCCAAAATTGAGAAAATTAGACGAAAATATTGAACAGATAAGAAAACAAATAAATTCGACAGAAAACCGAAGAGATAATAATCTTATAACACCAATAAACACGAATATAATGTTTTCGGGAGATGAAAGAATACCTATGGCGTTTCTTAACGAGCTTATGGGGTTACATGAAAAGTATTACCAGGGAACAGGTTTAGAATGGATAATGCAACATCTACGCGGGCCAGCTGCCAATTGGTTTAGATTACATTCAGAAAGCTTTAAACAGTTCGGGGATTTTATCTTTGCATTTAAACAAAAATTCTGGAGTGAATTAATACAGGGGCGTGTTCGGGATGAGTTGGAGTTTGGAAAATATAATTACAGGGGGCAGTTGAACATGGTAGAATATGTAGAACGAAATTTATTATGGTTTAAAGGACTCGAACCGAGACTTCCAGATGATCTAATTATACGTAAACTAGCCAAACATTTTGATCCTAACATGGCGATTGCACTGGTGACGAGGGGAATTAAAACTAATGGTGAATTTGTCGACCTAGTAACAGAGTTTCATTATCTGCACCTACAAAGACAAGCGAACGGCAGTCGGGACAGGAATTTGTCAAGAGAGCAACGACCTGACCTAAGGAATAACGAAAATAGCCGGGAGACAGGGTATTGTCAGAACGACTATCGGAGTAAACAGCTGGACAAGGGTAGACAACATAAGGGTGATGTCATAAATTACCAACCCAAGCCCTCTACAAGTGCATGAAACGAGGACGCTGACCCTAGCCAGGTACCTAACTCTAGTAAAATAACCAACTGTAGGACACTAATTGCGGAAATACGGGACATTTTAAATGAAGACGAAGTTTGTGTTGAACCATCATTAGAATTAGAAAATTGCCCTGAACTTGAAATCCGATTAGGGGATATTAAAACTGTTGCTTTGATAGATTCGGGAAGTCAGTTTAATGTAATGTCAGAAGATTTTTATAGTAAGAACAAGGAGCTGTTAGAGAATTCGTCAGATTGGAGAATGTCAAACATAAGAGTTATGGGAGCGTTGGTTCAGAAGTCTAAAGCTATAAAAAATCAAATAGTAACTACTGTAGGGATAGGGAAATATAAAGTGGAAACACATTTCATAATTGTGCCAGGTCTGATTAAAACTTGCATATTAGGCATAAACTTTTTAATAAAAAATGAAACTATTATCGATTTTGTAGAGAGAACAGTCGAATTTAATGCCAAATGTAATGATCGATTAAAGAAAGAAAAAAAAAATAATTAAGTTTTATAATAATGAAGAAACAAAATTGGATTGTAATGTCATAATGAACTATAAGGAGGAAAGATTAGGAATAATAGAAAAAAAATGTTGGAATTAGAGAATATAAAACCCGACCAAAAGAAGAAGTTAATAGAGATTATCTATAAGTATGAACAAATTTTTAGTGAGCAACCAGGGTTAATTACTACCTATGAGCATGAATTCACCGTAACTGATACGAGACCATACAAGCAAAATAGTTGGCCTGTGACAACTAAATTTAGGGAGGCAGTCAACACTGAAATAGAAAGGATGCTGAAATTAAATATTATAGAAAGAGCCAATAGTCCATACGTAAACAGAATAGTACCTGTGTTTAAAAAGGATGGCACAGTCAGGATCTGCTTAGATGCTAGAGAAATTAATAAGAGATCGTTACCAGACAATATCAAAAGGAATCTAATCACGGAAATACATACTCACTTTGGCCATTTAGGTATTAACAAGAGTTATCAAACATTTAAAGAAGATTTCGCAGCGGATCATCTAAGTAAGGACATCGAACAAATAGTCAAATCATGTGAAATATGCCAGAAATGCAAACATGACATACGACATAGAGTTGGGGAAATGGATTGTATCATACCAAAAAACAAAGGAGAATTGTTATCTATGGATTACTGTGGTCCTTTACCAAAAGGAAAAAGTGGTGCAAAATATATTTTGGTTATCATTGACGTATTCACTAAATACGTACAGCTTTATAAAGTCAATAGACCTACAACGACTATTACACTAAGGAGATTGCAAGATTACTGCAATAGATATGGAAAACCGCAGGCTATTATCACGGATAATGGAACGCAATTTACTGCAAGAAAATGGAAAGAGGAACTCCGACGAATTCAAATAAAAACACTAAACACTTCGGTGAGGAATCCACAAAGTAACAGAGCTGAGAGAACCATGAGACAACTGAATCAACTTTTCAGAATATTATTAAAAGAAAATCATAGAAATTGGGAATTACTATTGGAGGACGTACAAACAATAATCAACGAAACCTTTCAAGAAACAATTAGGGTTACTCCACATGAAGCACAATTTGGAAGAAAACCGAAAAGAATATGGGACGAATTTATAAAAATGCCAGAGAAAGAAAGTAAAAAAATCGTCGACACCGCCGAAATTTATTTACGAATGAAAAAGAAAAGGGAAAACTGTGCCAAGAAGTTTAATCAAGAAAACCAGTTAACCGAATATGAAGTAGGAGATTTAGTGTTGATCAGGAAGCTAAATACATCTAATGTGGAAAAGGGGATATACGGGAAATTTTTAGAATTATTTAAGGGACCATATAGGGTAATTGAGAAATATGGGAAGTCTAGCTACCTAGTTGCCACTCTAGAAAACCATGTTGTAAAAGGAAAATTTAATGTTAGAAATTTAAAAAAATATATGAAATCAGAAATGGTGGATTAGAATTAAATAAACTCCAATAAAATTTGTTAGACTATTAACTATAATAAACTGTTATATATTTTGTTTAGAAATAGACATGTGTAAGTAAGGTTGTAAATATTTAAGGAGACAGAAATGTTGAGGGTCAGCAGTAGAAGGACTTTGAAAAAAAAGGTTTCTGTTGCGGAAAGAGACAATAAGAAACAGGTAGCTAAGAAGGAGCCTTTGTGTAAGAGACAATGAAAAGGGACTTTATGGGTAGATTAGTGACAGCAATAGAGTTGTAGCAGTTTGAGTTTCATGTCATTAGTGTTTTAAGAAATTAGAATAAGTTAGTAAATATGTCTAGATTAATTTATTTAAAAATTTAAAAAAGGGTTTAAACAAAAAGTTTTCATTCATTTAAATCTAAAAAAAAAAAAAGCAAATAATAGAATTGTTTTGATTTATAATCACAGAAAATTTTTGTTGGGGACAAATTATAATATTAAATTTATAAATATTAAAAAATAATAATAATAATAATAAAAACTAAACATTAACAGTAAACAATACTTCCAAAAGTTGACTTAGTAAAAGCCGACAAAGGAATACATTAAACAAACAAACAAACAAAATTAAAAAAAAAAAAATATTTAAGGCAATAAACAATTTGTAAAACCCTTAGAGAACTAGGGTAGAGTTTTTTGTTAGGTTTTAGAAAGTTGAAAGGGACGGGAGAGAACGACAGATGTGTCACGTACACTTTCAAAAATAACGGATAGTTTAAAAAAAAAGTATAACGTACGAATTTCAAATTTGATTGGTGGAAGCCAAGATAGATGTTTTTCATTGGGTAGAAAATGAACGAGAAGGGAAAATACGCGGTAAACAAATTCAAGTGCAGAAAAAGAGAGGCAGTCTTCTTGCGACCAAAAAAGTAGATGGACGTGTGTGGATGTTCCTAAAGAAAGTGTGTGAAGTTGTTAAAAAAAAATATATAAGTAAATTAATTATCGATAAATGTGGTGAAGTGAAGTGTTATAAAAAAAAAAATCGTCCAACTAATACCAAGGGTTAACGGAATAAAGGAAAGAACGTCACTGCACTTAAGTAAAAACTTTAATTAAAAACTAATTAAAAAAAAATAAATTTCTGGTCAATAAAACAATTTTTCTAATATACAAGTAACTCTAAATTTCAAAAAAAAAAGTAATTTCATAAGGCAAGAACCTAAACACGCCCCAAAAAGTCTTTAATTTATTAGCTGGTCAAATTTAAATAATAATAAATAAAATGAATGAAATAAATAACAGGTTGTTTACCGTATAAGATTTTGGTTCGACATTATAGTCTGAAATAATTTGTAATTAAATGTAGATTTAACATGTATACTTTGTATTTAACTGGCAACAGGAATTAATAATGTTCTAAAATATTAAAGCAATTGTTATAACTAAAAAGTCTTGTATTTCTTTGTAAGGCCTACTCTAATTAAGAAATTTGGTTGAAATCTTATAAAGAAAAAGGAATCAAAATAATTAAAATAAAGGTAGGTCATAGTAATAAGAAGCATAATTTAAAATTATACAATATAAGCAAAATGTTTAATTAGAACTTCAGTCGAACAATAGGTAAACTGGCGCCCAACACTTTAAAACAAATTAATTAATCTATAACAATTAAATTAACAAACTTGAAATAACATAGATAAAGCCCAAGGGAATTTATGTTATAATATATATATCGTACGAATTTTCAATCGTTAATAAAATACGTTTTCATTTATGCACACAAGTTTAAATACATTAAATACATTTTTAAAACTAGGGGATGATAATTTATGTTAATACAGTTTTTTCAAATATTTATTTAATAGGCCTAATTAAATTATAAATATTTGGAGCTTCAAGTTGGATTCGAACTCAGTATCTTCAGTCTAGCGCTTTTGGCAATAAGAAAAATTTCCATAGCTATACATGGACTTCTCAAACATCTATATGAAAAGCCTGCATTTTATAACATTAAATTGTTGCCATGGTTACCATACAATATCATAATAAATGCTCTAATACTAGAAATTAATGAAAAGAATAAAATAAACAAACAAACTGGATTGACGGTATCAAACCCTGCTTTTCAAACGCATAATACGAAAGGAAAGCGAAAAAAAACTGCGACACAATGCAGGCGACAAAAAAAAGGAAACGTATAAATAGTAACAAACAAAAATAGTCCAACACCATACATACAAAGGAAAACGGAAAATTTCAAGGAAATCGCTCTTTATTTTGCCACTTAATATTGTTATTCTGACATATGTATATACATATTTGTATTAATTATAATTATAAAATAAAAAGAAACTAAAATTTTTCTTTAGGAATTTAACAACTTTAAACAAATTTATATTACTTGTAGTATTTATTATTAGTATTACAAGTTAGTATCATTATATGTTTTCCTATTAATAATAAGAGTAAACAATTCCCCCACAGTTTCTTTAAGTCCAATCTCAACTTTTTATTAACAACAAACTATTTATTACCAGACAAAGGCTGCTTCATCCGACATTTTTCGATTTTACGTGTTACTTAAATATACATTTGAAACAAGAGAAAAGTTACTTTGAAATATTTCAAATCATAAATTGTGTTTAAAACCTCCAATACAGGTAGTAGTAGGTTTTATCTTAAAAGTGAGTTTAAAATCATAAACTCACTCCTCATTCAATAATTCTCAGAAAAAAGCGCACTATGTAATACCAAATTACCATAAATCTAAATTGAAATATAGATACGATTAGATTACTTAGACTAAACGATTGCAGAATTGAAGGGGTTGGCCTTCAATTGCGCGTCAATTTATGCCAGGTTATGATGCCACGATTTTTTTTCTGCAGTGTGTTGTACCCTTAATTTCTGTTTTTACAAAACTAAATTGCAAATAATAACAGAATATGTTAGAAAGTATTTTGTTATAGAAAAAGGAAAAAGCAATTTTCCTCGCCTAAGCTAACCGGTTGCTAAATTGAGTTATAAAACACTAACGTTTTTACAACCAGGCCCGTACTAACTAAATACTTTGTTGATATAGTGTGAAATCGCTAAAATTGAGTAATTCAATGTATTATATAGTGGTTCTCTGTATTATAGGTTAGTAAGATTGGTGTTTATACAGTTTCGTGTCCATTTTGTAAATTAATTTCTATTTTGTTCAAATTTTAACTGTTTATGGTTCGCGTTCTTTAATCTCCTCATTTTCAGATGTGTTTTTAAGTAATTATTTTGAATAAAGAAAAAATCAAGTTAATGCAGTGTTCGAAGAGTATTACAAAATACTCTAACCTCAAGGCGCAAAGCCTTTGCGCTAAACTGGCAGAATGTTACGGGGCATTTATGGGCAAAGTTCTGCGGTCTGAACATAGTAAGCAAAACTGTTGCTTGGCTGTAACGGTGCTGTCATTAGTACCAATTAGGCCCTCACAGACACTAACTAGAGCTTACTGGCTTGTAAGAGAGACGCTATATTGTAGTGACACCTTCATGTTACCGCTGCCGTGAATGCTGCACTTCTTGTGTCCTCAATGTGTTACATATTGTTCTAGCGTTAATGAAAACATTTTGTGCCTGGGAGATTGCTCACAAGGTAAAACCAAGCTTTATACACAAAACTAATGTGGTATTGGCAGTATAGTGAAATAGTGTTATACCAGAAGCAGCGGGCTAATCTGGGAACGTTCGGTGTGGACAACCTTTGGGCAAGGGCTTGGGTACAGCCTTCATGATCAAGAGAATGCCTGCGACATAGGAATATTATGGTAAGCATTGAACATATAGAACAGTACGACGACGACATAAAATACATATATAACGTTTGAGACTGTCTCTTCGTTTCTACAAAGATTTACCGTTTCTGAAGCTACTCCACCACGGGAGAAAGCCTATATATAAACGCATCCATGCGTTGGACTGCGCCAACGAACAGCTGTTTAACACAAAAATTTTGACTTGGTATCTAAGCTGAAAACGCTATATCAAAGCTATGAAAAACAGAAACTCAAAGCTTAGCTAAAGGCAAGGAATATTTGATAATAAATAGTGAAGCAAATTTCTAGGGGATGACTAACGAAATCGGGCAGAACAGAAAACAAGGTAAATGTATTAAACAAGGGCCAAAGTAACAACGACAAATTAGAGAAAAGGAAAACACATCTTGAGGCCCATAGCAAACAAAGACAAACCAGAAACAAGAGAAAAATACATGAAACCCAAACTAAACAAAGACAGAATAAGAAAAATGTTGAGCATCGTAGGACTAGAGAAAAACAAGGAAAAGGATATAATAACATCTGAAGTTCAGACGTTAAACAAAGTTAGTTTGTAACAAAGTTAAACTAGGAAGAAATGAAACAACATCTGAGTGCTAAAGCAAACAAAGTCAAACTAGGAAGAAATGAAAAAACCTGAGGACCAAAGTTGAAAAATACAAACGACAAAGAAGAAGAAAAACATTGACAGCAAACAATGACAGACTACTGAGGGGCAAAGTTAATAAATGCAAACGAGAAAGAAGAGAAAAACATTTGAGGCTCAACTGAAACAGTGACAAACTAGGAAGAAATGAAAAAACCCCTGAGGGCCAAAGCAAACAACTACAAACTAGGAAGAATAGACAAAAACGTCTGAGGGGGCCAAACCAAACAAAGTCAAATTAGAAAGAAAAGAAAGAAAACGTCTGGAAGTCAAAGCAGACAATGACAAACTAGAAAAAAGAGAAAAAAACATTTCAGGCCCAATAGAAACCATGAAAAACTAGGAAGAAATGAAAAAAACCTGAGGACCAAAGTTGAAAAATACAAACGACAAAGAAGAAGAAAAACATTGACAGCAAACAATGACAGACTATGAAGAAGAGAATAAACATCTGAGAGACAAAGAAAACAAAGAGAAACTAAAAAGAAGATAAAATACCACTGGTAAAGAAAGAAGGAAGTAAATAAACGGTATACATTACTTAAAAAATCTTTAAAAAAAACCAAAAACCTATATACATAGCCCTTAAGCTGGACCTTTCCTCTGCTAAGTAAGTGAGATATTGGCGGTTATCTCTGATATTGTGAAGCCACTCTACCCAATGACAATGGCATATCCTGCGCCTAGTCCAAGTACGTCTACGCATCACCAGTAAAGAAACCATAAACAAAACACGTGACAAAGACAACAGACATTAGAATTAAGTTGTTGCGATGACTTAGGCACTGTCTGAGGAACGCTACCTACCTCAGAAGTCTCGACGTTTGCCGTAACCAATTTTTGCGCCTACATTTCCCAGAATAGTATCCCTGCGTTAAATTCTCTCACAGATTAAGGTATTTAAATTAGCTCTACGAACCCGTGAATAAGGAAACTCTGGGCAATGATTCAGACCAAGGTTTTAAAGTGGGCCGCCTTCCCAGAAACAGCAGATAAAAATGAGATTATATAACATTTTTCAATACCATCATTCAAGATTCGATCAAAACATCTTTTATAACAGATCTTTTCCTTATTCCCTATAAACCGATTATTCGTCACAGCTCAATTTTAAAATATTTTGTAAATAACTTCCAATGAACCGATTGATTCAAAATTCTATAATTTAATAGAGCAGAGAAAAGTCCATTACAAAACTGAGCTGATTTGCTTTTTCAATATACATAAGAGTCTCGAATATCCGAGTCCTGATTTTCCAACGTTCCGTTAAATTCTAGCCTATTTCTATTTCAGACTATTTTATATATTGAGGAAAAAATTCAAATTATTTACTGTCAGACAAAGCGCCGTCGCATCCCGATGAAGAACAACTGTGGTCTGATGATACCCGAGCTTTATTTCCACCTCCTAAAGTTACGAGCCTAATCCAGCCGATGGATCAGGGTGATGTGGAATGTATGGAAAAACACAGATTTTAACTTTTATAAGAAATTCTTATCAAGAAATTTCCGGGTTGTGAAAATGTCGATAATACGGACGTACGTCAATTATTTTACGTTTATATTAATTTTCATTTATATTTACATAATTTTTACATTTAATAATCATTTTTAATGTATTATTATTTATAAATGATTCTTAAGGTGCTGGGATTTTACATAATTTTAGAAGTATGACTGCAGTTTCATTTTATATAAATCGGTTATACGGTAGAATCTCAAAAATCCGAGTCCCGATTTTCGAGCTTCCGTTAAATTCGAGCCTATTTCTATTTCAGGCTATTTTATCTATTTGAAAGGAAGTTCAAATTATTTACTGTTAGACAATGCGCCGTCACACAATCTCTCTTGGTAAGCGACTGTAAGGTAAGATAGCATTGTAGGCTTTCTAAAAAAAAATACATCCAAGGGAGTTGTGTACTGGGTAGCCGAGTCATGGAACCATCAAGTAAGCCATGGAATAAAATCCTGAGTTATAATGAGACTGTTGATTGTGTCATTGGTCCACAAGTAGAAACAGTTTTGACATTTCTTATCAAGTAACTTGCAGGTTGTGGAAATGTTGATGATACGGACGTGCGCCAATGGATGAGTAAGGACTAACGTAAGTAGGCCCTAAGTAACAACAACACATGTTACGCCTGATGAAATGATAAAATAAACTACTGAAAGCAGTGATGACGAGAATAAAGATGAATGTTCGACCGAAACACTACAAGAAAAGAAAACTAGTCACGGTCGCCTTGGAAACTATACTACGCTAGCTATATTGAATAACCAACACCACGCCAAAAGATGTGCTAACGGCTACATGACACTAGCACGAAAACGATGGAATAAGCAGAGGCAGAAAACACTTAATAACGTTTTCCAAAAACTGTAGCAACCGTGATGAACAATGTATTCCAAAGCAACATTAATTTATGTAAGCTCCGTAAATAAATAAAGAACTATAAACGAATTTTTTGCATTCTTTGTTAATTATATCGCTAACCTTCATCCTAAATCCTGTTTTTGTCGAATGCACAAGAAACGTATTTCCGTATAATCCGACTTTTCGGTAATCCGAGGTTTCTTGGTCCCATCTACCTCGAATTATCGAGACTCTACTGTATTTAGAATCATTGAATAATTCATTAGATCATGTGATACAGTATCATATGATACATATGAAAGTAGAATTATAATATATTATTTCCTAATACGTAAGTAGTAAATTTATTTATCTAATATACGATTTGTATTAGACTATAAACTATTAGGTTCATATATATTTTTAAATAAATTTTTTTTAAATAAATTTTTTTTAAATAATCAAATTTATGAATTTTTAAATTTTGCTTCATTATTTCATTCAATGTACTGTCTATTTAATAAAGTTGAATAGCAAAGTTTATAGTTATGATTATTTGTAAAAATTAAAATTAAAAAATAAACAATTTTAGAAGTGAGTTAGGCCATACTATGACTTGTATTGTGTCAGATTTATAGTTTTATGTAGAACATTAGGGCATAGATAAAATCTAAATATGCATATTGCATAGTCTAAAAATGTAGCAACCATGATGAACAATGTATTAAAAAAGCATCATTAATTTATAAAAAAATTGAACTGTTTGTTGATGGGAATATATTCTTATATTTATAAGTTTTATTTATTGATTATTTTTAACAGGAATATGTATATATATATAGCGAGAGAGAGAGAGAGAGAGAGAGAGAGAGAGAGAGAGAGAGAGAGAGGCCTATATATATTTTAAAACAACATAGGTTATTCAAATACAAGAATATTTATTAATTTATATCCAAAGCTTTTCGTTGGTAAACAGTACCAACATCATCAGGAATGAAAATTACATATTTACATTATATATATACATATATTTATATATTCCACGCGGAACACAACAGTTTCTTAAACCTGCAGCACGTTAGCATGCTAGCGCGAACTCTAACCTTAGATATCAACCTCCCACAACTTTAGTAAGGCTTCCGTGTGACGTGATGTATTAACACCTTGAACGGGGCAAGCCCACTTATTCCAGATGTCCATGACACATTTGCTGCCATCCGAAGGTACCTCCTGACGTTATTACACCTCCTGCACCAAGACAGTTTCTTCAACTGTCCATTATTAAACTAGTTACTCATCTTCACAAACTGCGCTAACCTGGGGGCTGAAAAGACCGGCGCAGATTCTTTGCCGCTACTGTATATGAATACCCACAAGTCTTATTGCTTACTTGAAACAAATAATTGCCCAATTTAATTAAAGCTCCTTATTTTTTATATTGGCTATATTACTGTGCGTTTTAAATTTCGTAATACAGTCTTCTATTACCTGATACTAGACGTGAACGATGCCGACTGACGAAAA
>JBAIZL010000001.1:292859818-292864818 GCA_036971475.1 Prosapia bicincta
CCTGTAGGAGACCTAACCTTTCTCGGGATTGTTTCCCGTTACACAGGAATAGGTTGAATTATATTTATGGGAAAATATAAAACTGACAACGAGGCTGTATTAGATCCAGTCGATATATTATGTATTTAAATTATTGTAACCTGTAATTAATCGAAAGAGTAACTGTTTGGATGTATTTATTATTCACTTGAACGGTTCAATATACTCGTAAATTAATTAAAGTTGTTTGGTTTTAATAATGTAAGAGGTTTTTGTTACAGGTTGTTCGAACCGTCCACACGGTAGGTAAAGTTGTGAAACTGACAGGTTAGGTTAGATTAGGGCAACTAAACCCGTTACTATAGTTGCTTAAACAAAGTAATATAGTTTTGCTGTATTTCGTGTGTTATTTTTGTGCTTAACGTGTTAAATTAATGTCTTAATTATAAAGTGAAAAACTCAATGTAGTCTTAAAATAAAAAATAACAAATCGAATCTCCTTAACAATCTTTTAATGAATTAAATGGTAAAATACATTTTATATATCTTTTATGTGAATTTTTTTTTTTTTTTGGCGCGCCTGAACAGAAATATAATACCGGAGTTGACGTCTCGTTTAACATATCAATATAGCTTATATTTAGCGATAACATATGATTTCCTGCAACAGCTGATTTTATGTTTTAGGTTATGTTGTAGAACAGCTGTTTTAACACGTAGGTTGTGTTGCTTTATTTACTGTACATTTTTAAGTCAAAATGTTAGTATTCGATTTTATTACTCAATAAATATATTTATCTATATTTCCATAAATCATACTACAATTAATTGAATATAAGAAAATGAGTTTTATATTTTTAAACCAATTTTGTTTAATGAAAATGTTCTCAAGCGTGTCTGATATTCATTGAAAGTTTTTAAACTTCTAAAAGGTTTTTTATATTACAGTAACTACATTCCTTTATTAATAACTACATAAAATAGATTCCATTAACAACATTCTTCGAATACAGTTCGAAGAACTACATTCCGCTGGCCAATCCCTACTAATTTTTTAAAAAATAATTTCATATTTCGGAAAGTTTTTATCTCATTCATGAATGACAAACACACACAAATTAAAAACATTCCAACACCTCTAACCATAACGTAAATTATTAAACTAATATTTAGATGGTTGCAAAAATAGTTATGATAATCCCTGGAATTAAAAAGCTTCAAACTGTTTAAATTTATATATATGAATTTCCCTAATTTACATTTATTAGACATGATACTTAGTAGATACCTACTAACTTCAAAATTAAATTGGTTTATTATGTTTGGAACTTTATTTGATTGTAAGACTGTATCTGTTCCTCCGAACCTCAACTATTTACCCACAGAGTTTAGTTTTAGGCTTTATAGAAATCAATTGAATTTTTTTTACAGTAATTTTCATTCATTCGTAATTTAGGTTAGAACAATGTTTTGTTTGATTTTTTTTCTAATTATTTTTTTTTCTCTCTTATAACCTAAAATTATTTTTGTGTTTTCTTTTAATGTTTTGTGTTTAGTTTGTTGTTAAAAAAATCACATTATGGCCTGCTAGATGTAATGATAGCAATCCTCTTTCTTAATGACTATAAAAGTTAGTTAATTGTGATTTGGTTTTATTTGGTTTCTATTATATTTTAAGCATAGGTTACATATTTTTATCAAAGAAAATTTTAAAGGTAGATCATTGGCGTATTTTTATTACAAATTAAAAACAAGAAGCTAATCTGTTGTTTAAAACAATAAAGTTTAAATTACTAACTAAAAGTGCACTGTATTTCTTCACTGAGAAATCCTTCGTTTTAGCATTGTATATTAAAAGTTAACGAATAAAATCTGCAGTAGGACGGACACAAAAGTAGAAAAACAATAAAATCACAAAATTTACATAGCAATCTGAGAGAATCATAAATTACGATAGTTCCAGAAATATGTTATAAACTTATTGAAATAATTTTAAAACCATGTAGCTCTATTTATAACTAGGTCCAATTTAAAGTAACAGGAACTCTTTGAAATATGAACGGGCTACATATGATCATGTTTCATGGCTCAAGAGAGGCTACTGAGCGAAAGCAATGTGGATGATGGTGAATATAGCAGGCGTAAGGTTCCCTGTGGAGAAGGAATGGAGCGCAAGCGTGCTTGGGGAAGGCTTATCGCGGCGTGTAGGCTAGAAGAGGGAAAAGAGTTAGCGACGAACTGGAAGCACCTCCCGTAATAAGGGCAAAATGTGAAAGCTATGCGACCAATGATATAAAAACTAAATTTGTAGCATAAAACTATTCAAACAACTTATAATTATTTAAACGTCGACGTTTCGTTATTTTACAGCCTATGTTGTGACGTCACGCCAGTCAATTCATTATTAGGCCTATTCTTTATATAAATAATTATTACTTCGAGAAACTATAGAATTAATTAAACACGATAAGACTCAATATCCACAAAAAGAAAGTAATCCATTGTTTATGAAGAAGGTAACCATCTCCAAATATTGGATAATTCAGTACCTCTGAAGATGATTATCATGTAACTGAAATCCACATTTGATGTTAATTTATAACTAATAGCTTATTTTTTCGTTGTGGAAATTGTGTTTTATAGCTATTAAATAATTAGTTATAACAGGCCTATTATATATCACTCTTAAAGGCAGGTAAGTATTTCTCAAGACAAACCGCCCTTTTAAAGGTCCTATAAATAACATGCTTACTGAATACTTTGCAAAAGGTTTACTTTCGATATGTTGTGATATATACATGTTTTTATCTAAAAGTAGTTTTATCATGTAGTGGGTACAACATTATCTCTACAAACTAGGGATGGAAGATATTATCTGTCACGGTGACTTGTCACTGATATTCGTTTGTCGCTGGTGGTACCAGTGACAAAATATGGAAAATGCCAGTTCCAGTGGCAATGGATCGTTCGGAAGTTGCCTCTGTTGTGGTTGGGCACAAAATCACAGTCGCTGGATGAAACGGCTGTCATTGGTTGATTTGTGACTGTCATTAGATGAAACGGCTGTCATTAATTGATTTGTCGCTGTCACTAGATGAAACGGCTGTCATTGGTTGATTTGTCGCTTTCACTGGATGAAACGTCTGTCATTGATTAGTTTGTCGCTGTCACTACATGAAACGGCTGTCATTGGTTGATTTGTCGCTGTCACTAGATTAAACGGCTGTCATTGGTTGACTTGTAGCAGACACTGGATAAAACGGCTGTCATTGGTTGATTTGTCGGTTTCACTGGATGAAACGGCTGCCATTGGTTGATTTGTCGCTGTCCCTATATGAAACGGCTGTCGTTGGTTGATTTGTCGCAGTCACTAGATGAAACTGCTGTCATGGCTGATTTGACGCTGTAACTGGATGAAACGGCTGTCATTGGTTGATTTGTCTCTGACTACCCTCTCACCGTTCGGCTCACAGTGCCGATGATCGAGCAGTTTCGTTGATTGCCTTGGGAAAGGGGGTGTCTCCGTTGTGATTGGGCAAAATATCGCTTGTTATGATTGAAAGGTTACTGATATTTTACCACGGCTGTCGTTGGTTGATTTGTCACTGTCACTGGTCATACTCATACTGTATGGGAGGTCGATTTGTGTCAGGTTTCAAGATATTGACAATTTGCGTACAGTAGACGCTGTTTGGCACTCACTAGTTTGTTCTTAATTTCGTGGAAGTTTATATTTAAATAAAAGCAAGGTATAGAATCATTTCACCAGTGTGGTATGTCTGCCTGTTATTGGCACATACAGAGCCGTCTTAGTATCCCTTGTCACCGGTACTAAGTCAGTGAATCAACCACATCCCTACTTCAAACATTATGAAGGCTGAGAAAGGATTGTAATTATACGTGTACTAGGATTAAGGTAGCGACCTGAACACTCCTACTGAAGGATACAAAGACAGGGTAGTTTGTCTGAAGTAGACCTTTTGCACCCGGGGTGGAGATGATGTCCACCCGTAATCCCTCTTGTTAGGCGAAGGATAAGGAAAGGGTGATGGAATTAGGTAGGACTCAGGATCGTATACTGATCCAGTGGGGGTGGGGTAGGGATGGACAGGGTACGTTATATGAAAATGACGAGCTGCAACCAAGTGTATAGAGGGCTACACGGTTCCCGATAGGGCTGGTCAATCCAGTCACTTTAATGGATCGGTGGTTTTAGTGACATCGCCAGGTTTGGATCAGTGACTTTTACCGGTGACTTTAGTACCGGTGACAAGGGATACTGATACTGCTCTGTACATACCAACAACAGGCAGGCATACCACACTAGAGAAGTGATTTCACACCTCGCTTTTCACTTTTTTGGAAGGCTTATTTTCTTTAAAAATAAACTCCTACGAAAGTAATAACAATCTACCTAGTGCGAAACAGCGTCTACTGTACACACCACTGTCCCTATCTTAAAACCTTACACGAATCAACCACCCGCACACGACGTAAACGAGTAGAACCAGTAACAGCCACAAATCAACCCATAACAGCCGTGGTAAAATAAAAGTAACTTTTTAGTTGCGATAATGGCATTTTGCCCAATCAAAACGGAAACAAAATCCACCCTCTCCCCTCTTACCTTCAATCAACGACCCTGCACCATAATCGGTCCTGTTTGCCGAATGGTGAAAGCAGAGTCAGTGACAAATCAACCAATGACAACAGTTTCATCCAGTGTCTGTGACTTTTTGCCCCATCAGAACGGAGGCAACTTCTGATCGATCCATTGTCACTGGCACTGGCATTTTCCATATTTTGTCACTGGTACCACCGGCTACAAACGAATATTAGTGACAAGTCACCGTGATAGAAAATATCGTCCATCCCTAGTTCCCGGATTACCATTTATAACTAGTATTATTTCACCACAGAAAATGGTGTAAAGTAATACTTAAATAATAAAGGTTGTGAATTTGGCAAAACAAACCCCTCGGAAGTTGCTGCTCGTAGTTTATCACTGGTTACGTCTCGAG